>PVKS010025727.1:0-29490 GCA_004027875.1 Aplodontia rufa | reverse complement strand
TCTCAAGGCAGTGATAAGACAATTGGCTGCCTGGGACAGACTTCTGTCTCACTCATCTTTATGGTCCATATAGCTGACTCTGGAGCTTTGGACCCAACAAATAGCTGCCAATGAATATTAACCTAGATTCCCTGGAATTGAGATGTCTCATAAATCTTGAAACAGTACACAGGCATCAGAATGGGTTTTCTCAACTTAATATAATTATAAACAAGTACTATAAGTACTACAAATCTTATCAAAACAAACACTCCATGCAAATATTAGCTTAATGATGCAGAGCAACAAAATAAAAAATAAAATAAAATACATTAACACTAAAACACAAAGAATGGTTAACAGCAACAGATGTAAACCAAACTTTTGGTTTGGGAAATTCATTACCATACTCCTTTCAATCAGAACGAAGCGAAAAGCTGTATTCTCCAAAGACAGAGTAACAGCAAGCATTGTCCCATTGGCGGGATTTTTTGCTCTCAACACAAAATTTTACAAAGGCCAAAAACCTGAGACAGACAACAAATCAAATGATTCAGGTAAAAGAATATGTATAATGCCAGCTTTCTTTCAGAATCAAAGAGTAAAAAAAGAAATTAGCCAGTTTGGGTTTTGTTTTTTTCTTTTATCTGAGCCTTTGGTTTTTACAGCATCATTTCGCCCTTGAGTTTGACCAGAATTGTTTTTGCACTGCTGTTATCAACATGGTTTTTTCCATGTGGAGCAAGGACATTGGGTTGTTCTTCCTGAGGAGAAAATTGTGATCAGGAATCTGGAGAGGGAAGTTTTGAGCCTTTTGACCCAACTATTTAACTCCACTGCTATATTGATGTGTTACAGGCACACTACCCTTGGGAGTATATGTCACCCGGGAGATACTGCAGGATTCATTTAGGAGACACAGTCAGGAAGTCTTGCCCAGAAATCCTAGAGAAGGATGACTAGGACTGTAGCCAAACAGAAAAGAAAATAAAGGAAAGTGGAGCAAAACAGGTAGCAGGTTTCTTCCCAGCCCAGCTCTGCACATGAGACAGCTTGCCCTTCACCGGAAGAAGCCCACACACGCCAGGGAAGTCGTCACTTAAAGATGAGAGAAGGAGGAGGAACAGGGGAGCAGGGAAAGGAGACAGTCATTTCTACATTTGAGTTTCCTCTCTCTCTCTCTCTCTCTCTCTCTCTCTCTCTCCTAAGAATTGTGCAGGTCTTTGCTAGAATGCCAACAAACCAGCAAGCAACAGTTACAGAAATGCTGCACTTGTTCTTGCCTAGATGTCGACGTTGGCCGTGCCTGGATCGCTAACCTGAAGAATCTGATTTAATATGTAGGGAAGTTAACCGACTGATGGAACGTCTGCATCCAACAGTACCCAGTCAAGCATATGAGGGTGGTATCCAGGGATCGTGGCTACAGTAACTCCAGCAGTAGCTCTAAAACCTAAGGAGACAGGTTAGGCAGACTTTAGAGCTGTCTAGGAACCAACAAAAGACTATTTTCTTCTAGAGCAGGTGTTCCTGAATCCTAGAATCCAAAATCCCTGTTGATTCATACACAGAACTTACGCTGTGAACTTCTTTTTTGTTTTTTTAATAAAGAGAGAGGGACAGTGAGAGAGACAGAGTAAGAGAGAAACAACTTTATTTAGTTTTTCACATGGCCTTCATTGCTCCAACACTCAGTTGTGTACGTGGTGCTGGGGTTTGAACCCGGGTCCTCGTGCTTGCCAGGCAAGCGCCGTAACCGCTGAGCCACCGCTCCAGCCCCTAGGCTATGAACTTCTATGGAAGAAAAATAGCATCTGTTTCCATAACCTCAAAATGAAATTGGGTATGGTTAAATTATCAGTATAGGGAATAAGCACAGGTAAATTTAGACAGATATTTGCAAATAGAGTTGCTGCAGGTATTTCAAAATCCTGTTTATGCTCATCCTTTCCAGAAAATTAGCTCTTGACCTTATTGCTACATATCACCATGTAATTCATAAGCACGTGTGACTACTTTTTGAATTTATTTATTTATTTATTTATTTTTCAGGGCTGAGGATTTGAATTTATATTTCTATTATCTTCATAACTATTTTAATATAATTGCCATTCCTTTAATTCTATGGAATTTAAGCACTGAAATATTTTTCTGAGGAGGTATCTGTTAGCTTCACTAGGTTGTCAAAGGCATCGCTGGCACAAAAATGTTAAGAATGTCTGCCAGAGAGTGTTGCTGGGTTTTTTTTTTGGGGGGGGGGTTTCCTGAGGAGGTGACACACAGCTGGCACTCAGGTACCCTAAAGCAGCATTCCTCAAGCTGAAGAATTATACAGGCTCTTTAAAAGGAAGAAACATTTGTAAGCTTTAAAATTAGATATAAACTCCTGAGTATCTACAACTAAAAAATAAAAATTAACTTTTATGAATAAAATAGAAATAAAACTACAAAACTGATAAAGTTTAAATTAGTTCTGTGAATTAATGTTAGCATTGTGCTTCCAGAACACCCTGAGTGGGGTGCTGATTGTTGCGACGCGAGTGGTGTATTTGGGGAGCTCATTCTGTCCCATAGCCTGAACAAGCGAGTCCGCTGCTGCTTTCTCTATTTGAACGACTATAGGAGCATCCTTTGCAGAGCGCACTAAGGCACACGCTGTTCTCTGACAGGGAAGACAATAATACATCAAGTCCTCTTCTGTTCCTTCTCTGATAGTTGGCAAATGTCTGAGCAGCATAGCTAAGCAGCCACAAAATTTTAGATAAAAACTCATGCAGGCACCAAAATTCCAGAGTAACCCTGTTATAAGATGCTTACCAATGGGATCCAGAAAACACTTGCATTAACTATTCTACTACCACTGAAATGAACATGTGCAATTAAGAAATTCTTACAGAGAAATCTTGGATTCCTCAGAATATACCTTGAAGTCCCCCAAACCCTAGAAGGAGAAAATCTGCAAAAAATACAACAGAGGAATGATAAAGATATAGTTCTTGGGCACATCTAAGACAGTCACAGGTCCACATTCTCACATATGAGCACAGACTCATTCCAAATGTAGCAGAACCGACTTCTGAAGAATATAATGAAGTTTCCTGGGTTCCATTCTTGATAAGATTACAAATGTCAGGGATAAAAGACTATCTTGTTTCAGACATCTAAGGAGACTCCCTCTCAAAATCCCCGATGCACAATTGCCTCATGAGTAGTAACCCACGCAAAACCTCAGGACCTACTCTGATCATTGGAGCTGATTGTAGAGCTTGTTTTGAAGTTAATGGGAATACCAAATGTTAAAATGCAAAACTAGGAAGAAAACTGTAACTGGTACATAAGCTTTCCACACCCAGCAACCTGCAGGTAGGTGTTAGAGCATTGTCATACATCTCTAGATATCCTATAAATAAATCACTGCTTTTTACCTCACCACTATCATGAAGCAAGTCATTTTATCTTCAGAAAAGAGACCTTGTGGTTCACCGGGGAGAAAAAAATAGATATAAAGTGAATACCAATTATTAGGGGAATGTTTGAAACAGATTATGGCATAGTGATGACAGGGAATACTTTTAAGTCATTATAATAATGAATTAGAATTAAGTCAGTGCCTTAGAAATTAATATGAAATATTTTTAAATGAGAAAAACACTATGTAGAAAAATATACATAAAATGTAATTTTGTTTTTTAAAAAGGTAAAAAAACTATGTATATTATTTTGAACACATAAGTATAAGTTTATAGAAGACTGTACAAACATGATGAAAATTGCAAAATCACACATATTAGGTTGTTAACATAGGTTAATATGGGTCAACTGAGGGCAGGGATAAGGTAATATGATACAGAAGGAAGGAAGAGGAATAAAATATTTATGAGAAAACAAAAAGAGAGACTTTCATTTTATTTTATTTATTTATTTTTTGGGGGAAGTTCCTGGGGATTGAACCCAGGGGCACTTAACTACTGAACCACATCCCTAGACCTTTCTGGTTTTTTTTTTTTTTTTTTTGAGACAATGTCTCACTGAGTTGCTTAAGGCCTCACTAAGTAGCTGAAGCCAGCCTTGAACACATGATCCTCCTGCCTCAGCCTCCCAAGTCGCTCAAATTAGAGGCATGCACCTCGACACCCAGCTGACTTTTAAATAATATATAATATGATTATATTCATGCATTACTAAAAAGAAAAAAAACATAAATCAACTCCCGATGCTGAAGCAAATGAAAAAGAAGTAACAAAGTAGATAAGGATGGTGTTTTGGTCAATTTTTTCATTGTTGTAACCCAAGGACCTGACAAGAACAATTTTAGAGGAAATGTTTATTTTGGGACTGACAGTTTCAGAGATCTCACTCCATAGAAGACTGGCTCCACTCCCTGGGGCTCAAGATGAGGCTGAACATCATTGTAGAGGAGTGTGGTGGAGGGAAGGGAAGCAGCTCACATGATGATCAGAAAGCAGAGAGACTCCACAAGAGATACAAAATATATACCCCAAAGGCACGCCCCCAATGACCCACCTCCTCCACCACACCACACCCGCCTTCAGTTATCACTCAGTTAATCCCTCAGAGAGGATTAATTCACCCATTGAATTAAGGATCTCACAACCCAGTCATTTCTCCTCTAAACCTTCTTGCATTGGTGAGCTTTCAGGGGACACCTAGTATCTTAGTATCCAAACCATAAGAGTTGGTAAAAATGATTGAGGGTTGGAAATACTCCCATAATATCAAAGCAGGTTCCCCCCAAACCTGCACATCCATAACAACAGTAATTATACTAAAAATTTATTATCAAAATTTAATTTTTCAGTAGTGGAGATACTAGGAAGACGGCAAAGTAGGAAACACAAGCATTCTATCTCCCCATTTAGACATCAACTACATGGGAAGAAATAGCTGATGTGATTATTTTGGAATGTGACTCTTTCAAAGCTTTAAACTTCAGCAAAAGGTATGGATAGTAAATTGTCATTCGCCTCAAGTTCAGTTCTCAGCAGAGGGGCAGCTGCATCCCACCCTCAGACCTGTGGCAGCCCCTGCTACTTTCTGAATATCCAGGATCTGTATGTCGACCATTGGCCACTGGCTATGCTTCTGATCCGATACAGGTTGGGATAGAGCAGGGTCTGTCATTGCTGTCCTTGCCCCTCCCTTCGAAGTTCAAGCTCCATCCTCTCCAGCTGAAGTGACTTCCAGGGAAATTGAAGGGATGAGGCTCTTTTTCTCCCCTTTATTTTTCTCCTTTTGGGAGCCAGATAGTAAAGACTAGGACATTTAAAATAAATTGTACATATGAAGAAAATCAGAAGGTGGCTATGAATGTCTAGTGGCAGGTATGATAAGCAAATGAATAAATAAGCAAGCAGAGAAACACAAAGAAGCAACAATCTCTCAATAGGAGGAGAATTTGAATTCCAGAGACACCACACTGTTAGATTTAAATGCCCAGTTCTCAACAATGACAAAATCGTAGAGGGCTGGAGAGGTGGTTCAGTGGTAGAGCACTTGACTGGCAGGCATGAGGACTCAGGTTCAAATCTAGCACCACATACACAACTAAGTGGAGGGAAAAAAGAAAAGATAAAAAAACAAAAATAACTCTCTTTTTCTCTCTCACGCTCTCTCTTAAAAAATACACACACACACACACACACACACATACACGTTCATAAAGTATACAAAGAAAAAGAAAAATGTGGCCCAATCAAAGGAAAAAACAAATCAATAAAAAAATTAATGGCATATCTATTCAACAGAATCTTTAACTTTCTAACAGAGGCTCAAAAAATCTAAAAGATATGGAGAAAGCTCAGAAAATGATGTATGAATGAAACAATAATGCTAGTAAAAAAAGGAAAAAAGCCTAAAATGAAACAAAAAAATGATAGATCTGGAAAGTAAAATAGCAGAAGGAAATTTTTACTAGCAGGATTCAAAGGCAGATTTGAACAATCAAAAGAAAGAGCCAGCAAAGTTGAAGATAAGACAATGAAAATTATCATGTGTGAGGTACAGAAGAGAAAGATTTAAGGAAAGTGAACACGGCCCAAGGGACCTGTGGGACACCATCAAGTGAACAAACCTACACGTTGTGGGAATTCCAGAAAGAAAAGAAAAGGACCATAGAGACTATTTCAAGAAACACTTGCTAAAAACTTCCCTAATTTGATGGAAGACATGAATATAAACATTCAAGAAATCAAACAAACTCTAACTGAAATTAACTGAAAGAGAATCACACTGAGACATATTACAATCAAACTTTCAAAAGATCAAGACAGAATCTTGAAAGTAACAGGACAAAAGCAATTCATCACATATAATGGATCGTCAATGAGATTATCTACAAAAAGCTTTTCCCATCAGCAGCTTAGGAGGTTAAGAAGGCAGTAGGTTGACAAGTTCAGAGAGGTATAAGAAAAAAAATCAGTCAGTCAAGAATCCCTTATTTGGCAAAACTGTTCTTCAAACATGAGGGAGAAATTAAGATATTTGTAGCTAAATAAAAGATGAGAGAGTTTGTCACTACTACAACTGCCCTGCAAGGGAGTCCTACAGGTTGTAATGAAAGGATAATAGATAGTATATAGAAGCCGTTTGAAGAAATAAAGCTCTCACTAAATATAAATACCTGGGCAATTATAACAGTGTTATTTTAACTATGGTTTGTGACTGTACTTTTTGCTTCTTGTTGGATTTAAGAGACTAGTAGATTTTCAAAAAGGAATTATTAGTCTAAAACCTAGTAATGTTTTAACTTTGGTTTGTAATTTCATATTTTGTTTTCTATACAATTTAAGAGGTTAATTTATCTGAAAGAATATTAGTTTATGTTTTGGGGTACACCATGTATGAAGACATAATTCTGTGACATCAACAACCAAAGAGGGTGTAACACAAATGCTAAAGAAGCAGTTATTTTTGCAAGTTATTAAAGTCAAGCTGGTACAATTCAAGTTAGAGTGCTATAGTTTTAGCATGTTAAATGATAATCAAGTAGAAAATATCTGTAGAATCTACACCAAAGGAAAAGAGAAATGAATTTAAATGTCTCACTACAAAAAAAAATACAAAAATGCAGGAAATGGGAAACAAAAAAGCTATACTGCATATAGAAAACAAATAGCCAAATGTCAGAGGTATGCCTCTCTTTACAAGTAATTACTTTAAATATAAATGGATTAAACTTTCCTGTTAAAAGACAAAGATTAATCCAACATGATACAAAACTGCTTTCAACAAGATACTCAATTTTGAACAAAAAAATATATATACTGAAAATGAAAGGATAGAAAAAGATATTTGACGTGAATAGTAACCAATAGAGAACAGATGAGTGTACTGGTATCAGATAAAATAGGCTTTAAATCAATAGTGGATAAAAGAGACAAAGAACAACATTATACATTAATGAAAATATATATACAGCAAGAATACCAGTCATAAACATTTATATACCTAAATCAGACCTCCCAAATATGTGAAGCAAAATCAGGCAAAATTGAAGAAACAAATAGTTCTACAATAGTAGTTGGGGACTTCAATATCCACTCTCAATAATGAATAGAGCAACTACACAAAAGATAATTAAGGAAATAGAAAAATAATACAATCCCATTCCTAGTATAAATCAAAGAGAACAGGCAGTAAATGTCTTCACAAAACCTTCTATATAAATAATTATAACAGAAATATTTACAATAACTAAAAAGGTGGAAGCAGCTCACCTATCCATCAATGCATCGGTGTATAAACAAAATGTGATATATCCATGTAATGGAACATTTTTCAGCATTAAAATGGAGTGAAATCTTGATACAAGCTATAACATGAATATACCCTGAAAATATTATGCTAACAGCAAGAAGTCAGAAACAAAGGACCCATATTGTATGACGCCTTTACAAGAAAAATTTAGTATAAGCAAATCTATAGAGAGGAAGAAAAAAAAGATTAGTTTAGGACAGGAACTGCAGGAAAGAGAAAATAGGGAATAGTGGATATGGCATTTCTTTTTGCAGGGATAAGAACATTCCAAAATTAATGGTGATGCTTACACAAATGATAAATTGTACACATTGAAAGGGTGCCTTTTAGAGTATGAGAAATATATCTCAAAAAGAGCAGTTGTTTTTAAAAAGTGAATGAATGAGAGGCATGATTCATTTGCATCTGAAATAGAAGATTAAGAACTGGTTGTGTGGGCTGGAGTGGTGGCTTAGTGGTTGTGGTGCTCGCCCAGCATGCACAGGTACATGGGTTTAAACCCCAGCACCCACAGAGCAATGAAAGCCATGTGGAAAACTCAATTAAAAAAATTGATTCTCTCTCTCTCTCTCACTGTCCTTCTCTCTTTAAAAAAAAAAAAAAAAAGAACTGGTTGTGAAAGATGAGGTAAAAGAACAGAACACCATGAAACTTTCAGCACATGGATCTACTCTGCTCACTCTAATTCTTGATCAGGATATGTAGGTTATTTTACTGTGTGACCCAATATCTCTTGCTTGGTCATAGGTTTTTCCCTTCCTTAAAGCTCAACATTTGTTCAAGTATTATAAACTGTATAAGAAGAAAAGAGTAAAAATTAAAACCCAGATACAGAATAAAACCTAGAAAAATCCCTTGCTGAAACACTGCAAGGAAGTTAACTGGGCCCTGACCCACCTCCTTTCCACGTTTAAAGCAGATGCTGGCCTCCAGCACCTTTCATTTGGTCAAGGCTGCAGTGGACTTCATAAAGGTCACTGTGGTCCTCCAGGAAGCCTTTGGGAAACTCTCAGATGACATGAATCAGTGCTTGTGCATGAAGCTTCAGAACCTATTTACCAAGTTCATCCTCAAATGTGGATTTGAGTTGGTGAAGGGTGTGAGAAATAGTATAGTCTTCCTTCGATCCAATTGTAGCCATTTTAATTATAGCCCTTCCCTTTGCTTCCCCAATTTTAAAATTAGCCTATCGAGTAGAATGTAACCCCAATCTCCTCCAATCAGAGCATGGGCAGCACTGCTGATAGGATTCCAGGAGCACCCATTTTGGCTGGAGGAACAGGTGGCCTTGCCTGCCCACTTCTGAGCACTGTTTGATTTCTTGCAACACCTCGTTATTTCTAACAAGGGGCTGCTGTCTGAGAAGTATCACCAAGTCCTGGTAAGCATCGGGAAAGATGAGACCTCGGCCAAGAGGCACTGTGCCCTGAGCCAGGTGCTGTGCAGGAGGAAGTAGAGGAGGAAGGGGTGAGGAGGAGCCTGCCCAGGTCAAAGGCAACAGCAATGAGGAGATTTTGGCTGACTCAGAGGATGAGAAGGAGGGGTAGGAGGAAGAGGAGAGAGGATAGGGCAAGGAACAGTAGAAGCTGTCACAACAGAGGAGCAGGGCATGGCTGAAGGAGGGTGGTGGGGAGCATCTCCTCAACTTCCTGGTTCCCAAGGAGGCCCAGGGAGTGCTGGGCACATAGCCTGGGCCTGGCCAGAGCAAGAAGGACTATGATGTCAAGGTGAGCACAGATGGTCAACTGGTCATTCCGGAGGAGAAGGTGGCCACAAGGTGGAGGAAGAGGATGCCTCTAAAGGTGAGGACAAAGAGATGGCTGAGCTGATGGAAGATGTGGGCATCAGAAGAAAGAGGAAGCTAAGCAGCAGAAAGAAGCAGAGGAGGAAGAGCTGGAGATGGGCCCTCAATATCAAGCTGGAGGCTCTGACATCCATCACCCCAAGGACAAGAAAGCCATTTCTAGAGCCCAGTACAACTCCAATAAAGCAAAGGGCTATGTGAAGAAGGGTGGGCTTGATCCCTAAGCCTACATCCCCCTCAAGAGAACGAAGCTGAACTGCAAGATGAAGGCAGAGCTATAGGCCAGATCAAAGGTCTGGTGACAGCTGCACGGAGGGGGTCCCTGTTGGGACACAAACTGCAGAAAAGATCTTAGTCTCTGAATTCCCAGGACCCTAGGCTGCTGTGTGATCTATCCTGAGGCAGCTTTTCAGCACCCAAGCTGCTTGACACCAACTCCAAGTGCACGGCACTGACAGCTCCTGGACTCAGGATGACTTTTTGGAACCAGAGTTTGACTCCAAGAGATGCCCAGGATTTTGGAAGCTCCAAATGGAAACTCCTCTTTGGAGATATCCCTGCTGCCTAAGGATGGGACAGTGGCCTCCCTGACTCTGAGTAGGCCCCATGAGGCCAGGGTGGCCATGATCAGAGGAGCTTCCTCTAGCTGCTCTTAGCCGTGTGGCACTCTCAGCCTGGCCAGGTTCAGGGTGTGAGATCTGCTGTAACAAGGTGTAAAATAAACATGCATCACCGTGAAGAAGAAGAAAGTTAACTACCCCTCTTCTCTTTTTCCACATTATCCCTGGTTTTCAAAATGCAGCTAACAAAACTCCAGGTAACAGATGTCACACAGTCTGTTTCATAGTCACAAAGCCCAGCTGTACCACACAGTGTAATATGGCAGACATTCTGATTAAAAGTTTATAAACTGGAGTTTCCTGTTTTGGCATGATATGAAGGACTCAAGGAGAAAATGTCTCATAGCAGGGCTATTTCCTGGTACCTTTTTCCAGTTTAGTCCCTGATATCCCATCCAAGAACAGGATGCCTGGCAATGGAATTTTTAGACTGATGTAGACTTAAATAGCTTTTACTTATTCCAGGAATTTAAAATATCTTAATTAGAAAATAATAACAAAAGGGGAGTAGAATAAAATAAATTCTCTGCTAGGTATTAATACCAAAGCAAGACATTAAATAACACTTCCAATAAAATTGGCTACTTAAATCTCAAGTGGTGGAATTGTGCTCAAGCATCACTAAGAAAACTGGAAATCATATATGAAAAATTTGAAGTGGGGGCTGAAGAGGTGGCTCCCTGGTTACAGCACTTGCCTGGTATGCATAAGGATGCAGGTTCAAATCTCAGCACCATGTACACAACAAAGTGTCGGAGCAATGGAAGCCACATGAAAAACTAAATAAAATTGATTCTCTCTTTCTCTCTCTCTCACTGTCCTTCTCTCTTTAAAAAAATTTTTTTGAAGTGACCTTACTACACTAGTGAAATTTATTCCTCCAACTAATTTTTATTAAGCACTGGCTATAAAGTAAAAATAAGAGAGTAATTTTATACTCTCTTAGAGCTTAAAATATATTCAGTAATACTCTGTCTTCTCCAAAGAAGGCTATAAAATTAAAGGAAGAAGCAAGAACTACTTGAAAGAGCACTGATCTAGGAGTTCTGAGGTCTGAAACCCAATTCCATGTCTACCAATTACTAAGCAAATTATATTGGATGTGTTAACTTAATTTTATATCTTGAAAAATGTTATGTAACATTATCTGTCCTGTGAATCTCATACGTTAAAAATAAGGATCACAATGAAAATATTCAAACACACGTTGAAAACTGTTGGAAATGCTATAATCACAAGCTGACACTATTTATGAAATATATAAAAATTATCAAATCTCTTTGAGTTAGTGTAGACAATACGCTGAGCGTTCACATGGACAGACAGTAAAACTCGACGCTATCTAGTGCATTAACAACGCAGAATGGACGCATGTTCAAGGGTTCAGCCTTTCTCCATTCCATCATTCCAATTTCACTGGGATTTCCTCTACATGTCAAATTATGCTCATATTCTCAAGCAATGTTCCAGCCATAGGAAGAGAAAATGTATCCAACAGACTTCTATCTATCTTCCAAGCTGAGCAACAACTGCCATATGTTTCTTTACTCTTCAGAGTATGTGTTTGTCAACCTTCTTTGAATTTTCAAACTACAAATTCACTTTAGTAAAATCAAATAAAAATTGCTCTAATTGCAACCATGCTAACTGGACTATTTTTATTTAAATTACTTCTGATGGGAAGACACTGTCCTGAAGAATAATGAAGTGTGTAAATCATGACCAGAATATAAAACCTCAAAATTAAACTCCTGAGGAAAATAAATTTCCCTTGGCATAATCCTGGTTTGCAATATACTGTCTGGTAATGAACATGTCTCCATAGGAATCACTGCTGAACAGTAAGCCTAAGAAACGGTTAATACATACAGGTGCTCTGCAGAGCAATAGAATCCAGTCTGTCTTCTTTGAGCTGGAGAAACAGAATAATCCTGCTTTTTCTCAAACACTGGCACACATATGTTGTGATAGAAGAAAGTCAAATTAATCTTTCTCTTCCTGGCTCAGAATAAAAATAAATCCTCTGTCCCAGATCTAAGTTGTGATACCTCTTCATGGATACTCATGAAAGTGAGAGGAAAGAAAACAATCATGGATGGGCGGATTTGCTCTAATTTCCAATTACGTATCCACATTTTAGAAAGTAAAAATTAAGAGGCACACTGAATGTGGAAAAGATCTTATTATTTTTTTTATGGTCTTACTGAATCAGAACTAAAGCTTTCTAGCACTTTCCACACAAGTCCACTCCCATCAAGCATTCTAGAAGTTGAGAAACTAACTTTACTAAGAATCCCAGGTCTATTTAAGAATAGAGTCACATTCCAGAGTGAGAATTCTGCACCACCGTCTCACTGGCCCTGGGTCCACGCTACCTTCACCCTCCCTCCTCTCTTTCTGGAGTAGCTAACGAATCCTTCCCCTTATCCTTACAGGCCATTTTTTGCGAGGTGTGATTATTTTTCAGTCACCAACCTGTACAATAAATTTCACTATCAATGAAAGAGGAAGAAATGAGAAGCAAGATATGAAGAACATGTGGACACCCCTAAGCTAGGAGGGGACCAGCTCCCATCGTACCACTTGGCATCCGTTATAGAATGGGGATTCCTCCAGCCTTGCTGATTCCTTAACCAACTACAAAATAAGTTACTTACTTACTAACTTAATTATCTCGAAAGAAGTAACTTTAAAAGAGAAGCCCCAATTTTTGGATTGGAGCAAGTCACATAAATTAATCTCAGAAATGCTGAATGACATTAATGCAGTTGCATTTCCTACTCGGACTGTCTGCATAGCTGAGCAGTTGGCAGTTCCTGCTAAGAATGGGGAACTGAGGAGGCTTACCAGATGAAGGACGTTTCGCCTGTGAGACCAGGGAGTAACTAACTGAATTCAGAGCTTTGGCTGCCACAAAACCTGCCTGAGGGTTTCACAGACATTAAAGGCCACTTACATTTAGCACCCTCAGACTTACTTGTGTTCCTGTGACTTTGATTCCCAAGAAGAGAAGCATCGGTAGTCCAGGATGTAATGTGTTGGTCAGGATGTACAGTAGGTACCATGATATTCTTGTTTTGAACTGTATTTGTAATAACATCAGGCACTTGGACTTCACCATCAGTAACCATAGGTTCACTTCCATTTGATTTAAAATAGGTCTTTTTTAATGTTCCTGCAGGGGAGAAAAGATATTTTAAAACACCACTAGAAGTGTGTATTCTAAAAATATCAAAGTGCAATTCACAATAGCCTTGATGGAATCAGCCCAGGTGCCCATCAACAGATGAATGAATAAAGAAAATGTGGTGTATATACACAATGGAGTTCTACTCAGCCACACAGAAAAACGAATTATGTACTTTGCTGGCAAATGCATGGAATCTGGAGAATATTATGCTTAAGTGAAATAAACCAGACTCTCAAAGTTAAGGATCGAATATTTTCTCTCAAAAATGGAAGTTAGAAAAAAAAGAATTTTTTTAAGTGATCTCACAAAAAGAGAATGGAGAACTATAGAGTAGAGGAAGGGGATCCTGGAGGAGAGAAGAGGGGAGGAAAAGGGGAAGTCCTGGGGAATAAATTCATCAAAGTATACTATGGGCAAGTATGACTATATCACAGTAAACCCTACTTTTATGTAGAATTCAAACATATAAATAAGAACAGTAGTGTATAGGAGGGAGACTGGGGGGGGGAGTACTGGGGAACGAAATGGAGTAAATTATGTTATGTGCATGTATTAATATGCCAAAATGAATCTCATTGTTATGTTTAATTGTAATGCACTAATAAAAGCATGATAATAAAAAAAAAAAATGCTAGAGCCACCTCCCCAGGTGTCTTTCTACCCAGGCAAGATGGTGGCAGCTGCAACTTCCTCCCTCTTGAGGACGACCAGTAGAGGTGCTGTTCCACCGCAAGTCACACCACCCAGTGTGGAAACTGTGACTTTATCAAGAACTTCAGGTTTAGATACAGAATCTAGGTTACCTGGTGCTCAAAGAATTTAGGGCAATCCTCCTTCATCTGGGACTCATCACAGGTGAAACATGGTGACCCTTGCAGTGTTTCCTTCCTGCTTTCTCAAATTCTCAGCTCTTTGTATAACCGGATGCTACTGAGACCCAGGACCCACCTGTGTCCATACTGCATCTGCTGCCAAAGGACACAACAGTGCCTGCTTGTTTTCAGCCTTAGATCTCCTCATAGTTTGCACTAAATTTCAGGGTGCTATCCTTAAAATATAGCCAAAAACAATAGGCCTCAGATATTTACCAAGGCTTATATCATAGAAACAAACAAGAGAAAAAACTCTTATTATAGTACAAGGAAAAAGAAGAAAGTTAATCATTTTCATCTTTCACAAGAAGCTATAAAATATAATTATCTGAAATTTAGAAATATTCACTAGTCACTTTCTCAAGGTATTCACCTGTGAATCAACAAAATAAAGACCTATACCTAAGATTACTGAGAATTGCTTTGTTTTTAGGTAGAAACATTTCAAAACTTTGAAAGAGATCATGTATTTTTAAATCAGTCAAAATAGACATCGGATCATCGTGTTTCCATAATATAGCACTGTAGCTGAGTATGTCAACGAGAATAAATGAATGTGATACTGACCCATTCATAAATACCAAGGGAGTTTTTTCTTCCCTAAAAACATTCACAGTGGATGCTTTAATTGGCTCTCACTTTCTAAATAGTCCCACAGACCATTAAAAGCAAAAGGAATATAAATAAAATATTTAATATCTGTCTACGGAAAAAATTTCTCTTCATGTGCTTGACACTTGGAAAACATTAACTCCAAATCAAAATAGAAAAGCAGCTGTTTTCTAGCTAACTAAGATCAACAGCTTCATCCGCCAAAGGATTCTAAATAAAACACTGGGCACAAAAACTAAGTCATGGCCATGCGATGCAGGTGACACTCTTCGTACCACGTGATTAGGAGTAAAGAGCAAATGAAGAAGGTGAAATGAAGCCGCTGATTAACTCTTCCTGATTTTCAAATGACTTAGAGTTTATTTTAGAAATCAAAATAAATGTGTATGATAGGCTTGGTTACGAAATAAAATGTTTCTCATTCATTCAGAATAATGCCATAATCAATTCTGTATAATTTCATGTTCATCCGTTTTTTAGTTGCTCTCCTCCTTGATGATTTTGGCATAGGAGATTTCACAGGTAATATGACATTTCTGCTAATGTGGCTGTTATGAATACGTAAAACCTATCAAAGTGACTTATGCTAAACCTGAGTCAGCATCCTGCTCTGTCTACTTATTTAAAACAAATGCCAGTTCCTCACATTTATACCCCTGAGTAATTCTCTCAAGATGAGTTCCTTTTCCTATAAAATATTTCAACAGCTGTTTTCTTAAAACTCTGTAAAAAGTAACCTTATTAGTAATCTTGCCTTTATCATTTTAGCCTAGCCACAGTGGGGAAAAGTGTTAACATTTGTTTGCCTTAAGAATTCCTTTCAAACATTGATTTTTTTTTTTTTAAGAGAGAAGGACAGTGAGAGGGAGAGAGAGAGAATCAATTTTTATTGAGTTTTTCACATGGCTTTCGTTGCTCTGATACTTGGTTGTGTACATGGTGCTGGGGTTTGACCCCGTGTACTTGCGCACACCAGGAAAGCCATAACCGCCGAGCCACCGCTCCAGCCCCCAAACATTGATTTTTTTTTAAAAAAACACTGACTTGCATAAATAGCTTTCTTACAAAGAAAAGGCAGTTTCCTTGCTCATAAACTCTATGTAGCAAAGCAATTTGGCAGAATTGATGAAAAGATAATATATGACAATTGCTGTAGCTAATGTTCTTCAAGTATATTTGGGAAGGAGAGAGAAAGGAAGAAATAAACCTAAAAGACATGTTTTTAACAGTCTGAATGCAATAAAAAAGATAAAACCCTTAACTCACTGGGAAATTTGTTTTTGAGCACCTCTGGATACTGTTCAATTCCTAACGCTGTTGGTCATCTATTATGTGTTTTTTTTAAAACATAAAAATTAGAATTAAATAAAGCCTAAACACTATCAGCCCACACCCATGATGAGCTACATAGAATGCTGAATGCTATTAGCCCAGAATAAAGTATTCGTCCTTCTAACGTCACTGCCTTCCTTTCTGAGTTCCTATTTTTGTGGCATTATTGTTAAAAGTATGGTGCTGCAGCCTAACCATCTGAGTTTAAATTCCATCTCTATCATTTCTTAGACCTGAAACTTTAGGCAAAGTCTCAACTCCTGTGAAACAAAAAATAAATAAATAAATAAAAGTAATTCCCTCCTAGGGTTAGCTATATCTATATATCCACATCTACATATATCTAAAAGAATGTGTGTGTTATATATATTATATAAACACTGATACAGATCTCGGCACATAGTAGTTTCTTAATAACTATTAGTCATTACTATATAATGACAGTAATAGTAAAATTGTCTTCCTTGGGAGTGCTAAAGTACTTCTAAATAAATACTAATATTCTTTTTTTTTTTAAGAGAGAGAGAGGGACAGTGAGAGAGAGATAAGGAGGGAATCAATTTTATTTAGTCTTTCATGTGGCTTTCATTGCTCTGACACTTCATTGTGTACGTGGTGCTGGGGTTCGAACCTGCATCTTTATGAATGCCAGGCAAGAGCATTCGCTGCTGAGCCACCACTCCAGCCCCTAATATTCTTATTAAAAGTGCATCCCAGCATGACAAAATGGCTAGTTTCTAAAGTGAATCACTTAACTCACTTTTGGAGTAAGATATGATGCCAAGTTATTAGTATAAGTTCAATTGTATCAACAATGTATGGCTCAAAAGTGTTTCAGCTATAACAAAAACAATTTCGTTTGAGATCTATAATTCCTTTTTTTAATTAAGGAGTTGAGTTGTTGTAAAACCATAAATGCATATAAAGTAACAATATGATATACATTTGATTCTAAACCATAGTTATGCCCACATCATCCACACCCCAGTCTCTTGATTCTTCTATATTATGCCCCTACAGCAAATGTAAATGTCCATATTATATGTGTGTGTGTGTGTGTGTGTGTGTGTGTGTGTGTATGATTGTGAATTTTCACAATTAAATGATTGCATAAATATTATTGGACTTCTCAGAGTTGGGGGTAGAGTATGCTACATTGTTGATAGTCTCCCTAGATCCCTTCCCTTCCTCTCTTATCCCCCACCTCTCCCCTCCCACTCCTCAACTTACATAACTATGGTTCCCCTACATTATGTGTTGCTATGCCCTTGGTGAGTAAAATACATGAGATGGACTACCTTTCACCCTAGCCAGGGTTCAGCTCTAACCTCCACACATGAAGGAATGCATTTGAACCCTAACTCTCTGGGTTTGGATAACTTCCCTTTGCATGACTTCTTCCATCGCCATCCATTTATCTTCAAAAGCCACCATATCATTCTTTCTAACAGCTGAGTAGAACTCTATTGTATATGTATACTAGAGATTTTGGATCCATTCATCCAGTGACGAGCATCTGGGTTGGCTCCATAATTTAGCTATTGTAAATTGGGCTGCAATGAACATTGATTTTGCTGTGCCACTGTAATGTGCTGATTCTGACTCCTCTGGGAAAATAACCAGGAGAGGGTGGATCCATCCCAAAGTTTCTGAGGAGTCTCCACACTGCTTTCCAGAGTGGTTGTACCAGTCTGCAGTTCCACCAACAGTGTGCTAGTGTTCCTATCTCCCCACAACCCCTCCAGCATTTGTTACTGTTTGTATTCTTCATCTTTGCCAGTCTGACTGGAGTGAAGTGAAATATTAATGTAGTTTTGGTTTGCATTTCGCTGATTATTAGTGATTTAGAGAATTTCTCATGTATTCATTGGCTTGCTGGATTTCCTCTGTTGAGAAGTTTCTGTTTAGCTCTCTGGCCCATTTATTGATTGGGTTGTTTGTGTTTTTGATATTAAGTTTTTTGGGTTCTTTTTTAAATTTTGGCTATTAGTCCCCTGTTGGAGGAATCATAAGCCATGATTATCTCCCATTCTGTAGGTTCTCTTGACTGTTTTAACTATTTTCTTGGCTGAGCAAAAGTTTTTTAATTTAATGGCATCTTTCTCATTGATTCTTGACGTTAATTCTTTCGCAGTGGGAGTCTTGTTGAGAAAGTCATTGCCAACTCCCTTATGCCGGAGGGTTGCTCTAATTTTTCTTCTAGCAGTTGTATGGTAGCTGGTTTAATTCCTAGTTCCTTGATTCACTTTGATTTGATTTTTGTGCTACGTGAGAGATAAGGATCTAATTTCAACTTCTTGCAAATGCCTGTCCAGTTTGTCCAGCACCATTTGTTGAATATGCTATCTTTCCTCCATGTATATTTTGCCCCCTTTGTCAAAGATCAGATCTTTTAAGACTTATGGGTTTGTCTCGGCATCTTCTATTCTAATCCACTGGTCTTCATTCCTATTTTGATACCAGTACGATGCTGTTTTTGTTATTACAGCTCTATAGTATAATTTTAGATCTAGTATAGCAAGACCCACCTTTTTCCGGCAGGAGCAGTACTCAGTGGTTACAATCCATGCCTGGCATGTACAAGGATGTGGGTTTGAACCCCAGCACCATGTACACAACAAAGTGTCAGAGCAATGAAAGCTACATGAAAAACTAAATAAAATTGGCACTCTCTCTCTCTCTTTCTCTCACTGTCCCTCTCTCTTTAAACAAACAAACAAACACCTGTTTCATCTTTCTTGCTTAGAAATGTTTTGGCTACTCTGAGTTTCTTGTTGTTCCAGATGAATTTGAGAATTGCTTTTTCTATATCTGTAAAGAATGACATTGGTATCTTGATGGGGATTGCATTGAATCTATATAGTGCTTTTGGCAGAATGGCCATTTTAATTATATTAATTCTGCCTAACCAAGACCATGGAACATCTTTCCATCTTCTCAGGTCTTCAATTTCTGTCTTCAATATTTGATAGTTTTCATTGCAAAGGTCTTTTACTTCCTTTGTTAGATTAATTCCCAAATATTTTATCCTTTTAGAGGATATTGTGAATGGGACTGCTTCCCTGATTTCTTCTTCTGCCTTATTATTATTAGCATATAGGAAAGCTATTTATTTATGGATGTCAATCTTGTAGCCTACCATTTTGCCTAATCTGTTCATTAGCTCAAGAAGATTTCTGATGGAGTTTTTTTTTTCTTTGGATCTTCCAGATATAGGATCATATTGTCAACAAAAAGGGATAGTTTGACTTCTTCTCATCTTATCCTTATCTCTGATTTCCTTCTCTTGTCTGATTGTTCCAGGTAGGGTTTCGAGGACTATATTGAATAAAAATAGTGAGAGCGGGTAGACTTGTCTTGTTCCTGAGTTTAGTGGAAATGCTTTCAGCTTTTCTCCATTTAGTATTATACTAGCTGAGGGTTTGGCATACATGGCCTTTACGAAGTTAAGATGCTTTGATCCTTATTTTCTCTAGAGCTTTGAGCATGCGTGGGGGCTGAATTTTGTCAAAGGCCTTTTCTGCATCAATTGAGATGACCGTATGGTTTTTGTTCTTAATTCTATTTAAGTAATGAGTTACATTTATTGATTTTTGTTTGTTGAACCAGCCTTGCATTCCTAGAATGAGGCCCGTTTAATCATGATGAATCATCTTCTTGATGTGTTTTTGAATGCAGTTTGCTAGAACTTTATTAAGGATTTTTGCATTGATGTTCATCAGGGATGGTCTGTAATTTTCTTTTTTTGATGTGTCTTTGTTGGGTTTTGGTACCAGAGTTATGGTTGTCTAATAGAAAGTGTTTTGGAGAGTTTTCTCCTTTTCATTTTCTTGGAATAGCTTAATAAGAAGAGGTGTTAGCTCCTCCTCATAGGTGTGGTAAAATTCAGTGAGGAATCTATCGGTCCAGGGCTTTTCCTCTTTGGGTGGCTTTTAATTGCTATATGGATTTGTGCCTGCTATTGGGCTGTTTAGGATTTCAATGTCATCCTGCATCAATTTGGGGATGTTGTATGTGTCTAGAAATTTGTCCATGTCTTCCAGATTATGTACGTTAGAGGAGTATAGTTTTTTCAAAATCTGTTCTGATAATCCATTTGATTTCCATGGGGTCAGTGGTGATCACTCCCTTTTCGTTGGTGATTTTGTTGATTTGCTTTGATTCTCTCCTTTCAGTGAGATTAGCTAAGGGTCTGTCAATTTTATCTATTTATTTTTTTTAAGAACCAGCTCTTTGTTTTGCCAGTTCTTTTTATTATTTTTTTGTTCTCAATTTCATTGATTTCAGCTCTGATGTGTCTTCTGCTGGCTTTGACCTAGATTATTCTTCCTTCTCTAGGGATTTGAGGTGGAGCATTAGCTTTTTTATTCAAGATCTCTCCTGTTTTTAACCTAGGCACTCAGTGCTATAAATTTTCCCCTTAGGAATGCTTTTCATGCTGTCTCAGAGGTTTCAATATGTTGAGTCTTCATCCTCATTCTCTTGCAAGAATTACTTGATTTCTGCTTTCATGTCTTCTTGGAGCCATTCTTCATTTAATAGGGTATTATTCAATCTCCATGTATGTGTGTGTTTTTTGTTATAATCTTTGTTGTTAATTGCTAGGATTATATCTACTTTTTATATTTGCTGAGATTTCCTTTGTGAACTAGAATATGGTCTATTTTAGAGAAGGATCCAAGTACTGCTGAGAATCAGGTATACTTTGCCAATTTGGGGTGGAATATTCTGTTAAGTCCTTTTGATTTATGGAGTTGTTGAGGCTGGATTCCTCTTTATTGCTTTATTGCTTTGAATATATATATATATATACACACACACACATATATATATATATACACATACATATAGATGTGTATATGTATATATATAAAACTCTTCACAGAGTTTTAGAAGGCATGTGAAGTTTACAAAGAGTAATTAACTTGCCCAAGAATTGAGTGGGACATAACACAAACATACACTTCTTACTCTGAAACATAGTGTATGGTTTTTAAAAAATCAACCACAATGTGCATGAAGAATTTAGATTCCTATGGTGTGGCTTTAAAATTAATTCCTTATCTTTATGTTCTTAGCCATATGTGTAACACATTTACTTTGTATTTTCCAAGTGCCAGAAACTTCGTACTTGTGCTCTGTGGAGACTGCAAAATTTAGTAAAAGGTGCTAACCACCAAGATGTGTCTGGATTAGTTGAAGAAGGCAGGCATGTAATCTAAAAAATACAAGCCACGTTGTGAGTGTTTTGAGAACGATATGCATGGGACAATCTGGTGGCAAAAACTAGAGAAGTAGTCATCATTCCATTTGAGAAATTTGGAAAGCTTTCTTAAGGAAGAGTATCCTTGCTATGAATCTTACAAAATGACTACAGATTTTCTAGGCTTGAGTTAAATTCATGTGGGGGGAAAGAGGGAGGGAAAAATGGGGAGTGGAACATTTTCTAGACAGAAGAAAGGGCAAAATGTATAGAAACCTTAGCAGCAAGTAGTTAAATGTGGCCTAGCCCACAGGGGACCAGTAAGAGGCCAAACTGGAGAGGTGGTGGGAACTAGATAGGTAAGCTAGGTCTTGTTAAAGGTTTGGAATGTACTTGTTATGAAACACTTTTGAAGAGTTTTCAACTGGGTGGGCCATTATTAGAATGATCACAGGTGGCAGCAGGGTGAGGTTTGAAAGGGGTCAAGTCCAGAGGACAGATAGAAGGTGCGTGAGTAAAGAGGAAGGCCTTGTCCCCAGGAAAAAGCAGTGAGAACACAGAACATTTGGGAGAGATATTTCAGAGGCAAAAACCACAGGGATGTAAGGGAAAGGATCAAAGGAACCTTTAGGATTTCTGGTTTGAATGACTGGGTAAGATAAGGTTCTCCCATCTATGATAAATATGCTCAATATTAGTGCAGGACTAATTGGTAGAGGTTTCAATTTTCTACCATTCTCCTGGAACACATGCTGGGTTTGCACTCTCTGGCCTCTTGGGTAGGGCCTCGCAACAGGTTCAAGGCCACAAGCAAAACTGATAATTATTAATTCTAGACAGAGACATTTAATCACTGATCCAAGAGCCTCCAGGGCTCTGGCACAGCAGCTGCAAAGGTTCAAGATGGGGGCTGATCCATCAATTTGGTTCCTGAAGGACCTAAGGAATCACATACCCCTGCCACTTTGCAAAGGACCTGTAGCATAAGTGAGAAATTAATGCTTGCTGATTTTAAACCACTGGTAGTTAGGAATTTTCTGTTGTTTTTATACAGCACAGTGTAGACAATCTTGACTGATACAATAGACAATAGGGAGTGAAAAATAGATCAGTAAAGCTTATTTTTTTGTAGTTGTTATTATATATTCATTGAGTATAAAATGCCTGTGAAACTTTTAAGGGGACAGAAACCCAAATCTGGAGCAATAAAGGCTTCCTCCAGAACACCTCCCTGGCCTCCCCCACAAAGCCGCCCCTGCACCACACTCCTGGGGCACACACTGCTCCTCCTGCAGCCCACAGGCACTCGAGTGGAATTATCTGCTTTATGCACGCTGTGTTTCAAGCACCCATCAGACTGCCTAGCACCAGTGCTGGCCTCAATAATTATTTGTGGAATTTATGAATGATGAATTAAGTGATGAGAATAGATGACATTGCCAAGAGAAAAGAGCTTAGGACAGACACCCTGGTACTCAATGGTTAGGCAAAGAATGATGAACTTAAGAAAAGTAAGAAAGATCAACCAGGGAGAGAGAAAGAATAGCAGAAGAGATGAAATGGAGGCAAAGTTGAACCGCATTTCAAAGCACAAGAAGTGATCATGGAGGAAGCTGGCTGGATAGCACACCTGGAGAGAAGAAAGCATCCTGCTGCCAACTGACACAGAACATGTTCATCAAAAATATGTGTAAACAGGGGCTGGAGTGGTGGCTCTGTGGTTAAGGTGCTTGCCGGGCATTTGGAAGTATGCAGGTTCAAACCCCAGCACCACATACACAACGAAGTCTCAGAGCAACGAAAGCCACAGGAGAAACTAAATAAAATTGATTCTCTCTCTCTCTCTCTCTCACTCACTGTCCCTCTTTCTTTAAAAAAAAATGGATGTTAACAGAGAGAAAGCATAGCATCCTCATTTCAAAGTCTTGTTCAAATACATACTGGTTTCAAATGTAGTGTGTTGTATAAAAAGTCTTGGGTAGCCTTGGTGAGAAGGTTTAGCGGTATACAAGAAGAGAAAGAGGGAATGATCGGAGTGCAGTGGGAGGCATAGGACTCTGCTAGGGGTGGTGCTGGCCACAGGTCAGCAGATCTGGAGTGGACCTAAGAGTCTGGGTTCTGCAGTTACAGTCTCCCAAGTAACACTAATGCTGCTGGTCAACAGACCAGGTTTTGAGGACAAAGCTTTAGATTAGTATTTCAAAAAGCTTGAGATACAATGTGTAATTTTAGGCCTTGGACTTTAAGAAGAAATACTCTCTGCTTGAGAACCCTGTGTTAATGAATCTGCACTCTCTGCGCTCCACCCCCTCAAAAAAAAAAGAAAAGAGTTATTGGAAAAATTTGAAAACTTGAATAAGTAATACAGAGTCAGGTCATGAAAGATTATAGAGAATCTTGTATTTCCTTTTTTTTTTCTGTTGTGAGTAAATAAGGGCATGAAAGCTTTTCCATTTTAAAATGATTTTCAAAATATAACATTATAAGTCAAGAAGTTAAGATTCTTATAATTCCAAATTCTTGTAAAAACCATAAACTGCTAAGAAATTTGCTAAGAGAAAAAACTGTTTAGGTTCAATGATCTCCAGATCACTTCGCATTTGATAGGGAAGGGAAGTCGTTTTTGAAGGAATATTTTTCTTGAGTTCAAGAAAAATAATGGACTCCTTACCATGTTTGTCATACTTTCTATACCACTAAAATATGTCTGATGACAAAAATTCAAAATCAATGAGCCACGCACAAATCTTTTATAGTATTAAAAAACTAGAAAGGCAACCTCATTCCATTCTTCATCAGCTCATGGAAAAAAAATCAGAGAAAATTTATTTTATGTGAGGATGAGCAATGAGCCTTGAAACCAAGTCTTCAACAGCCTGGGGGAAAGGGGGCACATTCACATGAGACTTTTGGACCACCGCCTTGGTGGAACTGAGTTGAGATGTACGATAGTTTTACTTGAAAAAGTCCATTCCGACTTTACCCCCACACATTTGTAGGACTCCCTGACACATACTCCACACATTCTCCACCTTTTAAAAGTCCCAAGCAGGAATCACTGCCAAGGTCAACATCAAAAAGCTTTGTATCTTATGTTTTCTCCTAGGAGTTTTATGGTTTGGGGCGTTGGTTTTAGTCTTCAATTCACATTGACTTGATTTTTGTATGTGATGTGTGATAAGGGCTCAGTTTCAATCTTTTGCATGTAGATATCCAGTTTTCCCAACACCATCTTTTTAAGAAACTATCCAACTCCCATTGTATATTCTTGGCACCCAGAAGCCCGCTGTTGAAGATCAGATGACCCTAGATATGAAGGGGGCCTCCATTCTCTTCCATTGATCTGTATTTCTGTTGTTATGCCAATGCTATTGTGTCTACGTAATATATTTTTTATAAAGAAAGAGGGACAGTGAGAGAGAGGGAAAGACAGAATCAAATTTTATTTAATTTTTCATGTCACTTTTGTTTCTCTGACACTTCATTGTTCACATGGTGCTGGGGTTCTAACCCTCAGCCTTGCACATGCCAGGTAAGTGCCAGAACTGCTGAGCCATCACTCCAGCCCCTTCATAATATATTTTGATACCAGAAAGTGTAGTACCTCCAGCTTTATTCTTGCTCAAAACTTCTTTGGTGGGGGCTGGAGCGGTGGCTTGGTGATTACGGTGCTGGCCTGGCATGCGCAAGTACACAGGTTCAAACCCCAGCACCCATGTACACAACCAAGTGTCAGAGCAACGAAAGTCATGTGAAAAACTCAATAAAAATTGATTCTCTCTGTCTCTCTCTCTCTCACTGTCCTTCTCTAAAAAAAAAAAAAAAAAAAAAAACTTCTCTGGCTATGTAGGGTCTGTTGTGGTTCCATATGAATCTTAGGATCTGATTTTCTATTTCTGTAAAGCTTGCCATTGGTATTTGGCTACTTGCTGCCTTTTTTAATCTGTAGATCACTTTGGATAGTTCTGACATTTTAACTATACTAATTGTTCCAATCAAAAAGAAAACAGAATTTTTTTCACTTATTTTCATCTGCTTTCATTCCTTTCATCAGTGTTTTAAAATTTTCAGTATACCAGTCTTTCACCTCCTTGGCTGAGTTTTTTTCTGATTATTATATTCTTTTTTGTAATATTAACAATAGTTTCTTAAGTATGGCACCAAAAGCAAATGCAACAAAGCAAAAACAAACGAGTGAGATTATATTAAACTAGAACATTTATGTGCAGTGAAGGAAACAGCAAACAAAACGGAAAGGTAAATGGAAAATATTTTTAAACCACATATCTGATAAAGAGTTAATACACCAAATGTATAAGGAGCTCCAACAACTCAATAGTCATAACACAACAATTTAAAAATACCCAACACAGACATTTTACCAAAGAAGGCATAAAAATGACCACCACGTAAATAAAAAGATGCTCAATATTACTCATTATCAAGGAAATTCAAAAACCACAATAAAAATATAACCTCACAAATGTTAGAATGACTATTATATATTTAAAATATTACAAGTATTGATGAGAATATGGAGAAAAATGAACCTGTGTATTGTTGGTGGGAACATAAACTAGTGCAGTCATTACAGAAAACAGGATAGAGGTTTTTCAAAAAATTAAAAGCAGGATTACCATATATCCATCAATCTCACATCTGGGTATATATGCCAAAGGAAGTGAAATCAGGTTCTTACGTATATACTCCATGTTCATTGCTGCTTTATTCACAACAACCTAAACATGGACCATAAATGTTCACCAACATATGAACTGATAAAAAGAAAGTGGAATACACATACAATGGGACATCATTCAACCTTAAAAAGAAGATCCCGTGACAACACTGATGAACTGGGATAACATTATTTCACTTTTGAAATAAGCCAGCCCACGGGAAAAACACTACATGATCCCACTTCATGAAGACTCTAAAATAGTCCAAGTCATAGAAGCGGAGAGATTAGAATGGTGTTTTCCAAGAACTGAGGCGAGGGAGACACAAGGAGGTTTGGTATTGGTCAGAGTATGAAGTTCCAGCTATTCGAGATTAGCAAATCCGAGTGATCTGCTGTATAGCACAGGGCCTATAGTTATCAACACTGTATTGTCTACTTGAAAATTTCCTAAGAGCTTAGATCTTATGTTAAGTGTTCACATCAGAAGAAAGTTAATAAAGTAGTAAAGAGATGGGAGCAAACTTGCAGGTGATGAGTGTGTGTGTGGCTTAGATTATGGTGCAGTTTTTACAGGTGAATGCTGATCTCTAAACAGATCAAACTGCTTTCATTAAAAAATAGTTTTGTACATTAATCATACCTCAATAAATTGAATAATAACTCAATAAACAAATAAATAAACACTCCTGGCTGGAGAGGTGTCTCAGCAATTGAGCATTTGCCTGGCATGCATGATGAGGACCTGGGTTCAAAGCCCAGTCACCAACCACATACACAAGTAAGAGTCAGAAAGACAAAAACCAGATGGAAAAATAAATAAAATTGACCCTCTCTTTCTCTCTCTCTCTCTCTCTCTCTCTTTCTCCCTCCCTTTAAAATGAATAAGTAAATAAATAAATACCCCAATCAGACTCTGTCACACCCTTACTCCAACATCCTCATTGTGAATTTGTTGTCAAAAGTGCCATTTCTTACTAGGGAATGATTTTGGACAAATTATATTGTTATATTGTGTGCATGTACAAATGTGTAACAACAAATTCCACCATTATGTATAAATAAAATGCACCAAAAAATTTTTAAAAAAAATAAAATGCCACATCCTCCAGGAGGCTTCCCCCTCCGATCAGGTTCAGCCCTCTGCCACAGCTCTCTTCGATGCTTTGCTTCTCCCCCATAGCAGTGTGGACACACTTCATGCCTCCCTCCCTTGCAGGACGGTGGCATCCCTGCAGGCAGGCTTTGTTGAGTGCTCTGCCCGATGCCTAAGACCACTGTCTTGCACATAACAGGCACCCAGTAAATCTTCAGTAAAGGAATTAGCAGCATCAACTGATAGCTACCACCTTTATTCCTTTTAAATGGTTCTCTTCGGGCTGGAGCAGTGGCTCAGCGGTTACAGTGCTTGCCTGGCATGCACAAGGATGCGGGTTCAAACCCCAGCACCACGAACACAATGAGGTGTTGGAGCAATGAAGGCCACATGAAAAACTAAATAAAATTGCTTCTCTCTCTCACCGTCCCTCTCTCTCTTTTAAAAAGAAAAGTTTCTCTTCATATCAAAATGATTTTACTTTAAATCTCACATGATATATGCATGTTTTACCATGTATTCATAGGCTATAATTATATATTATTATGTTATAATATATAATATTTTATATATACACATATAAAATTCAGGGCAGGCACCAGTTCAGTCTCTGAAAAAGCACTCCATGGCATAAGCTGACACATCCTGTCGGGTCATGGCAATACAAACTGCTTCCGGTTTAGCTCTTAGAATGAACAGGTGTTTGAAAGTCACCCTCAGGCGTAACATAAAAGTCATATGAAACATGTCATCAAATTGCAAATCCAAAACTCAGTCAGTTTTATTTGCTTCTAGCTACTTTATGGGCAATTAGAATAAACTAGCTGTGGGGTTATATGGTTGTGGATTACAGGGTTATTACAACAATGAGTCATCGTATAAAATTCTAGTTTTTATAGAGTTAAAATGAGACAGACACATTTTGGTAATTGTTATTTGACTATAATGAATACTGAAATATTATCTGAAAAAGTAGTTATTCATAAGCAGATAAAAACATTCCTTACTTTCATAATGAACTTCATAATTTATAAAAATATTTTTCACAAATATTTCATGTGAGGGGCTGGAGCAGTGGCTCAGTGGTTTCAGTGCTTGCCTCACATGGACAGGGATGCGGGTTCGAACCCCAGCACCACCTACACAACAAAATGCTAGAAAGCTAAATGTTAGAAGCTAAATGAAAAACTAAATAAAATTGGTTCTCTCTTTGTCTCTCTCATTGTCCCTCTGTCTCTCTAACAAAAAAAAAAAAATTCTATGAAAAGGAGGGACTGAAGCAGTGGCTTGGCAGTTACAGTGCTTGCCTGGCATGCACAAGTACGCAAGTTCAAACCCTGCCACCACGTACACAACTAAGTCTCAGAGCAACAAAAGGCACATGAAAAACTAAATAAAAATTGTTTAAAAAAATTCTATGAAAAGAAAAAAAATTATTTCCCAACTCAAAGAGAAGGTAAAGCCTCTTATCTGAAGTCACATGTCCATAAACAAAAACCAAGACCTAGACCCTCTAGTGCCAAGTCACAAGTTCATTACTTCTGTGTCATTTGTCCCATCAGCGTCACAGTCACCAAGAAAATAGAACCCCAAGCACAGTGAACTTTTTTCCTTTTCCACTTCCCTTTCAATTCCTTTCAAAAATCTGAACTCTCAGAGTTCAAATCTTTGGAATCGGACAACTCAAGTTTCTGCCAAGTTTAAAAATACGAAACTAAACCAAATCTTTGTAGCTCTCGTTTCAGGACTAGGGTTAGAAATGATGTGCGGCTGCTGTCTTCTTTAGTCTGCTGCTACAATAGTTACTCAAAATCCTCACTCTCGTCTCGAGAAATCTCTTTACCGTCTTGATTTTATGCATGAGACAAGCCAAAACAGATGAATTAAAGACACCTTGTCCATGTGCGTATGCAAGCAGAAGGTTTTTGATATCTTTTCCTAATCAATAATCCTCTCATCATATCTCGTTGCCTTTTGAAGCTGGAGCTTTGGCTATTTGTGCATAATTGGCATCCTGGGATCCCTTAGCATCCACCATGTGCTCAGGAATAACTGCAAAACTTTGAGAAAGCATGGAGCTGTAAAGTCAAACCAAACAGGATATTTTTTTTTATTTATTATTATTTTTTGAACAACCTTACACGATTTTAACAAAATAATATAAAATGTGTATAAAATGTGTAAATATTCTGGATATTGCAATTATCTCCAGGAGTGCCCCCCCAATTACCCTCCCTTATCCCTCCCTTCCCTTTCCCTTTATAATTCTAAAAAAAAGGTATTAGATTGTAAACCATTACATCTTATCTGGATTTAACTCATGTTACT
>PVKS010025726.1:0-29517 GCA_004027875.1 Aplodontia rufa | reverse complement strand
GACTTCCTCAGCAAGACCCCTAAAGCTCAAGAAAGAAAACCAAGACTCAATAAGTGGATGCCATCAAATTAAAAAGCTTCTGTACAGCAAAGGAAATGACTAAGAGTGTGAAAAGAGAGTCTGACGACGGGAGAAAACCTTCGCCAGCTTCTCCTCTGACGGGAGGCTAATGCCAACATATATAAACAACTCAAAACACTCAATGCCAAAAAAAAAAAAAACACCTGATAATAAATGGGCAAAAGAACTAAAGAGACATTTCTCAAAAGAAGAAACACAAAAAGCCAAGAAACATGAAAAAAAAGGTCAGCATCTCTAGCAATCAGGGAAATGCAAATCAAAGCTTCAGTTAGATTTCATCTTATCCAGAACGTCAGTTATCAAGAGCACAGATAATAAGTGCTAGCAAGGATGTGGGGTATACTCATACATTGTTGGTGGGACTGCAAATTAGTACAGCCATGCTGGAAAGCAGTGTGGATATTCCTTAAGAAACTAGGAATGGAACCACCGTATTACCCAGCTATCCTACTCCTAGGTATTTATCCAAAAGAACTAAAATCAGCATGCTATAGCAATACAGCCACTTCAGTATTCATAGCAGCACAGTTCACAGTAGCCAAATCATGGAGTCAGCCCAGATACCCGCCAATAGATGAATGGATCAAGAGAATGTGGTATGTATACACAACGGCATTTTTACTCAGCCATAAAGAAGAATGGAATTATGGCATTCACCAGGAAATGGGTGGAAATGGAGAACATCATGCTAGGTGAAAGAAGCTAGGCTCAGAATGTTAAGGGTTGAATGTTTTCTCTCCTATGTGGAAGCTAGAGCAAAAGAAGGGGGAAAAAGGTTGGGGGAGGATCAGATATCATAAAGATATAGGGAAGATCAGTGGAGGAGGAGGAGTTCAGTAAGGAGGGAGGAAGGAAGGAGGAACCAGTGGAGGAAAAATGAAATCAATTTTTAAAAAATCATGTTACATACATATATAAACATTCCACAGGGAATTTCACCTTATGTATATGTGTGCCAACCAAAAATAAATAAACAAATGAAAAATGAATGAAAGAGAGTAGAATGCAGAAGAAGGCAAATAGAGGGAGGGAGGAGGGACGGGAAAGGTGGGGGAATGGGGACTGAAATCAAATTCCATGCATAGATCATTTTGTCAAAATGAAACCAACTACTATGTATAACCATAATGCTCTAATTTAAAATATATATACATATATATCACATACAAGCATAAAGCATACATACATATAGTTTATGGTAATATTCTTAAGTTCCAAGTGTAACAGTTGAACCTAAATTCAGACTGGTATATTATAACCAGATTGTACTACTCCACTTTTCACCTAAGATCTATGGGTTTTAACTAATTAGGGACACTAAATGGAATCAGTCACACATAAATGAAGGGTCCCATGCAGTCTCAAGGACTGCTACCACCAACACATTCTAACAAGTTCTAGGTGAGAAGACCAAAAAAAGAAATGTAATTGAGCCAATAATCTTACTTTCCAAAGCCACCAGGCATATGCTGAACCAAAAAATAACATAAACATGTAGGAATTCTTCAACAGTACCAGCTAACCACCAAAACAATTTACACTGTTTTGAAATTATCCCAAGAACAAAGGAAATTAAAACAAAAAAGAAACAGAAACAAATCTAGACTAGTAAAAGACATGAAATCACAATGAGTTATAAAAAACAGTAATATCACGATTGGAGCAGTGCTTCAACAGTTGGAGCTCTTGTCTGGCATGTGCAAGAACCTGGGTTCAAACCCTAGCACCACACACACAACAAAGTGTCAGAGAAACAAAGGCCAGGTGAAGAAATAAATGAAATCAATTAGAGAGAGAGAGAGTATATATATACATATACATATATATATATATATATATATATATATATATAATCTTTAAAAAGAAAGAAAAACAGTAATATAATAAAGAGGAGACATGCGGATCATTTCCAACTTGTGATGGCTTGACAGGATTTTTCAATTTTACAATGATGCACAATTATACCCATAAAACCATCCTGTTTTTTCCTTTCAAGACAGTATTCAAGGGCTGCATCAGTGGCTAAGCAGTTACAGCGCTTGCCTGACTTGCACAAGGATGCGAGTTCAAACCCCAGCACCACATACACAAAGAAGTCTTGGAGCAAGAAAAGCCACATGAAAAACTAAATAAAATTGATTCCTTTTCTCTCTCTCACTGTCCCTCTCTTTAAAAAAAAAAGACAGTATTCAATAAATTACATGGCATTGTCAATACTTTATTATATTAATAGGTTTTGTGTTAGATGGTTTTACCCAATGTAAGGCTAATTTTTTTCTGAGCACATCTGAAGTCAGTTAGACTAGGATGTTCAGTAGGTTGGGTGTATTAAATGCATTTCCAACATATTTTCAACTTGCAATGGATTTATCTGAACATAGACAGCCACATTGTAACTGAAGGAGCACCTGTATTTAATTCAGTAAATATAAATGGGACAAACTATCAAAAGAAACATTCACAGAATAACTCAAAAGGGTTGAAAATAAAAAGTAAACATTAAACTAATGATGACAAACGCTTGGGTTTTGATTATTTCTTCTCTCAAAGTTGAATTTAAGAAAAAAGGTAGAGGGGCTGGAGCGGTGGCTTGGCGATTATGGCGCTTGCCTGGCACACACGAGGACATGGGTTCTAACCCCAGCACCACATACACAACAAAGTGTCAAAGCAACAAAAGCCATATGAAAAAAAAACTAAATAAAACTGATTCTCTCTTTCTCTCTCTCACTGTCCCTCTCTCTTAAAAAAAAACTAGACATACAAAGATAAATAAAACACTATTTTAGCTAAGAGACTTTGATTCATCATGAAAAAATTAAACCTAAATAAATAATAACAAATGTGAATTTTAAAACATAATAACACTATAGAGGAATCTCAACTTGATCAATATCTAAATAAATAACTTTATACTTAATGGTGAGGCACTCAAAGCCTTCCCATGAATACCAGGAACAGTACAAGGGTGTCCCTTCTCACCAATCTTTCTCAACATTATACTGATTACTGTGTAAGACACCTTTGTGTGGCTGTCATCAAAATATCTGACAACAACTTACAGGGGGAAAGTTTGTTTTGGTCCACAGTTCCAGAGGTACAGTCCATGGCCAGGTGCTCTGGGTCCAAGCTAAGGCAGAGCACCTGGCAGAAAGGTGTGAGGGAGAAGCACTGCTCCGTTCACAGCAGCCAGGAAGCAAAGAGAGCAAAAGGTGAAGGGGTCACAAGACAGATGAACACTTCTAGGGCACGCCCACAGTGGCCCACCTCCTCCAGTCACACCCCACCTTCCTACAGTTACCACCCAGTCAGTCCATTCAAACTAGGAGGCACTTATCAAGTTACAGCTCTCACAATCCAATCATTTCACCTCTGAAAATTCCTGCATTAACACAGAAGTTTTGGGGGGACACCTTATACCCAAACCATAATGTATGGAGAATCCTGGTTAATGCAATAAGACAATAAAGGAAATGACAGATATACAGAATTTGAAGGAAGAGATAAAATTGTCTTTGCTCACATGATAGGATCATCTATGGGGAAAACCTGAAAGAATCAACAAGAATAACTGAAACTTAATAAGCAGTTATAACAAAGGTGCAGGTCGCAAGATTAATAAACTAAAGTCAACCGCTTTTCTACATGCCAACAATGACGTGGAATTTCAGTATAAAACACAACACCATTTACATTAGCACTTCAAAAACATTACTTATGTATAAATCTAACATATGTACAAGACATACATAAAAACACTCCAAAACTGACAGCAAAGAATAATTTAATGGAAGGATATCCTATGTTCATAGATAGACTCAACCATGTCAAGATGTCAGTTCTTCCCAACTTGATCTCCAGATTCAATGTGATCCTAATCAAAAATTCCAGCATGACTTTACAGATTTCAACTGATTCTAAAGCTTATGTGATTTAGCAGTGGCTCTGGGCTGCTGTACATGGCTGTGCTGTGGGACACCCATTGTCTTCGTGGTTTGCCTGCTCTGGCAGGCCCAGAATAGGGGCTAGAGCAGTGGGTCAGCAGTTGGGAGCACTTGCCTAGCACACACTAGGATGCAGGTTCAAACCCCAGCATCAGATAAACAACTAAGTGTCAGAGAAACAAAGGCCAGATGAAAAATACATTTTTTTTAAAAACCAGAATAGTCATCACAATATTGAAGAAAAAGAACAAGTCAAACAACTAGTACTATCCAGCTTCAAGACATTCTACAAAGCTACAGCAATCAAGGAAGAGTGGTGCTAGGAGAGAACAGACAAACACAGGCAGCAAAGCACAACTGAGAGCTCAGAAATACAGTCACATAAATGATCATTTTTTGATAAAAGAGAAGGCAACACAATGCTGTTTTTTCAATAAACAGTGCTGGAACAGATGGATACCCACACGTGAAAAATATGAATGCAGACTTCACACTTCACAAAAATTAACTCGAGTAAATCCCACATCTAAATATAAAGCACAACAGCCCTGAAACAGTGACAGGCACGCTGTGCCACACCTACCTGAGCCCAATATGCTGCCCTCCCCCACCAATACAGTTCTCAGAAACTGATGGGCACCATACCTCTGATACTGTACCAACCACCTAACACACATCACCTGCATGGCCTGCCAGAGCAGGCAACCCACAAAGACAATGGGTGTCCCACAGCACAGCCACGTGCAGCAGCCCAGAGCCACTGGCAAACATACCCATATGAGAAAGCCACTTCCCTGGGCCAGGAATGTAGCTCAGTGGTACAGCACTTGCCTAGCATGTAAAAGGCCCTGGGTTCAAGTCTCAGCACCACAAAAAAAGAAAGAAAAGGAAAAGAAAAATAGCCACTTCCCAGCTAATTCTGCAATCCTACAACGCCCTTCCCCAACACACACACACACACACACACACACACAGCACAGGCCACTGCAGACATCGCCAATGTTGATTAAAGCTGAAGTCACAGGACACTACACTGCAGCACCCACCTGGAACCAAACTCACCACAGCCTATCCAACTGATCACCATATGAAAGTCCTTTAACAGAGGGAACTGATTCATCAGATGCATAAATATTAATGTAGGAACACAAGAAACATGAAAAAACGTTCAGAGTGCCTCTAAAGAAACACAGTAACCAAACAACAGACCCCAAAGAGGAGGAGGGAGGGGAAAGGGATAGGGAGGAAGAGGTGAAAAGGACCAAAAGAGGAGGAGGAGGAAGAGGAAGAAGAAAAAGAATTAGAATTAGAATTCAAGTACACAACCTAACAATGCAACTCAACAAAATAGAAAAGAATAAATCCAAAATCCGCATAGGAAAGAAATAAGAGCAGACCAAAAACAAATGAAATACAGACAGGAAAACACATACAAAGATCAAAGAAATGAACAGTTGCTTGTTTTGAAAAGACAAACAAAATTGACACCCTTTAGCTACAGTAAACAAGAAAAAGAGAAAACTCCAAGACAGAGATAAAAATAAGACATTATAACTGAAACTGCAAAAACATATAGGATTATTAGGGACTATTAGAAGCGTCTAATATGTAAACAACTTGAAAAATCTACAAGAAATGGGTAAGTTTGTGGCAAAGCCTATCAAAACTGAATGCTGAGGACACAGAAAGTCTGAAAAGATTAATAATAAGTAACAAAATCCAATCAGTAACAAAAAAGTCTCCCAACAAAAAAAGGCTCCGATCTGGATGACTTCATTGGATGGCTTACCAAACCTTAAAAAGAAAAAAGAAAAGAAAAGAAAACAATACTGATTATTTTCAAACTATTTAAAATAGCTGAAAGAAAGGGAACTCTCCCAAATTCGTTCTATGAGGTCAGTTTTACCCTGATACAAAAATTTGACTAGGATATACATAAAAAGAAAAAAAACTAAAGATCAACATCCCTGATGAACATATATTAAAAAAAACTTCTTAATAAATTACTAGCAAAATGAATCTAACAACACATCAAAAAGATATACCATGATGAAGTGGAATTTATCCCAGGAATTATAAGGATGGCTCAGCAAACCCAATAAACACAATACATCACATCAACAGAATGAAGGTCAAAAACCACATGGTCATCTCCATAGACACACAAAAAAATCAATTTCAAGGGATTCAACATTCCTTCATGATTTAAGAAAAATCCCTCAGAAAATTAGGCATAGAAGGAATTTACATCAACTCAATATGGGCTTTATGAGACAAACACAAAGCCAACATCATACTGAATGAGGGGAAGCTGAAATCATTTCCTCTAATATCAGGAACAAGACAAAGATACCCACTTTCAAAACTCTTACTGAACACAGTATTAGAATTCTTAGTCAAAGCAATAAAGCAAGAGAAAGAAGTGGAGGAAAAAAAGAGGAGATCAAATTATCCCTGTTTGCCGACATGATTTTTCTCTGAGTATAGAAAGACCTAAATAATTCACCCCAAAAAATGTCAGAACTGATTCATTCATTAAGGCTGCGTGATATAAATCAATACACAAAAAAATAGCTTTTTTATATGCCCATAAGGAAACTGCTAAAAAAAGCATCAAGAAAGCATTCACAACAGCTACAAAAACTTTTGGAATAAATTTAACCAAGTAAGTGAATGACCGCCCCCTTCAATGAGAATTACAAAGTATTAATGGGGGGGGGGGGAAATGAAGAGGACACATACAGAAAAAGTGGGAAAACATACCATGTTCACAGCCTGGAAGAGTTAACATTGCTAAAATGTCCATATTACTCACAGTGATCCACAAAGCCAATGCAATTCTTTTTTTTTTTTAAGAGAGAAGGAGAGAGAGAGAGAGAGAGAGAGAGAGAATCAATTTTTATTGAGTTTTGTACATGACTTTAGTTGCTCTGACACTTAGCTGTGTACATGGGTGCTAGGGTTTGAACCCATTTACTTGTGCATGCCGAACAAGCACGGCAACCGCTGAGCCACTGCTCCAGCCCTCAATGCAATCCTTATCAAAATCCTACTCTTAAAAAAAAAATCACAAAATTGGGGCTGGACCGCTCCAGCCCTCAATGCAATCCTTATCAAAACCCTACTCTTAAAAAAAAAATCACAAAATTAGGGCTGGAGCAGTGGCTCAGCGGTTACAGTGCTTGCCCAGCATGCACAAGTAAATGGGTTCAAAGCCCAGCACCCATGTATACAACTAAGTGCCAGGGCAAGGAAAGTCATGTGAAAAACTCAATTAAAAAAAAATCACAAAATTCACATGGAACCACAAAAGACTAAATAGCTAAAGTAACCTTGAGCAAAAAGAACAAATCTGGAGATAGGACAATACCTAACTTCACAACATGCTAAAAAGCCATAATGATCAAAATAGCATGGTACTAACATAAAAACAGACATGCAGACTAATGAAACTGAGTAGAAAAGCCAAAAATGAATGTATGTGTCTACTGCCAACTGATTTTCAACAAAGGCAGCATGAACACACACTGGAGAAAGAAGACTATCTTCAATAAATGGTGCTAGGAAAATTAGATAGATATCCATACACAGAAGAAATAACTAGACCCTTATCTCTCAACATTTAAAAAACAAATTCAAAATGCATCAAAGATGTAAACTGAAACTATGAAACCACTAGTATAAAATATGGGCAAAATGTTTCAGGACATTGGTCTGGGCAAAGATTCTTTAGGATATGACCCCAAAAGCACAGGTAATATCAAACTAAAAACTCTCACACTACAAAGCAAACAATCAACAAAGTAAAGTACCTACCGAACAGGAGAAAACATTTGCAAATTATTCATCCAACAGGGGATTAACATTCTGTGTGTGTGTGTGTGTGTGTGTGTGTGTAATTCAAACAATACCAAAAAGTAAGCAAAAATATATAAATCTTATTTCAAAATGGGCAAATGATCTGAAGTCAGCATTCAAAACAATACAGAAAAATAGCCAATAAATTCATTTTTAAATGCTCAACGTCACTAATTATCACAGAAATGCATATTAAAACACAATGAGATGTCATCTCAACCCAGTTAGAATGGCTATTATCAAAAAGACAAAAATAACAAATGCTAGCAATGATGAAGAGAGCTCTTGAACATGGCTGGTGGAAATGTAAATTAGTACACCCACTATGGAAAGCAGTATGAAGTGCCGTCAAAAAACTAGAAAAAATAACTATTATATGATCCAGCAATATATCCAAAGGAATATTTGCATTATGCAAAGAAACTGAAATCCTACACCACATGTTGAAGAGAGACTTGCACTCACAGTTTGCTACAGCAACATTTCCAAGAGCCAAAATATGGACACAACCTCGGTGTCCACTGATGGATGGGTAAAGAAAACGTGGTATATACACACATTTATGTGGTATACACACAGCGGAATACTACTCATTCAGCCATAAAAAGAATGAAATTTTATCATTTGCAGCGACGTGGATGAAACTGGAAGACATTACTCTGAAACAGTCAGGCACCGGAAGACCAGCACTGCGTGTTCTCACTTATATGCACGTCAAGGAAGTACAGAAGAACAGTGGTGAGCAGAGCCTGGGAAGGAATGAGCAGGGACGTGAGAGAATGGGTAACAGGTATAGGGTGGAGCAGAAAAGAAGGAATCACATCTAATACTCCATAGCACGGTAGGATAACTACAGCTGGAAATCAATTGAATCTTTTGAAATAGCTAGTAGAGAGGATTTTGAATGTTCCCAATGAAATGATAATTGTCTAATAATTATGCCAATCACCCTGACCATGACATATTGTATACATACACTGAAATTGTACACTTACGTACAATTACTATGTGTTGGTTAAAAGTAAGGATAAAAAATAAATAAAACTGATTCTCACTTTTTCTAAAAACAAAAAAAAATTACAAGTATATTTTTAGCATACCCTGTAATCCCAGCAACACAGGAGGATCCCAAGTTCAAGGCCAGCCTGAGCAACTTAGTGAGATCTTGTCTCAAAATAAAAAGGGCTACAGATGTAGAGCAGTGGTAAAGTGCTGCTAGGCTCAACCCCCAGTACCGTAATAAGTAATATACTTTTAAAAAACAAATAAACGAACATAAAACACAAAAATGTAAAACTCTCAGAAGATAACAAAGGAAAAAATCTAGATGACATTGGGTTTGAGAATGACTTTTTGGATACAATGTAAATGGCACACTCTATGAAAGAAAGAATTCATAAGTTGCACTTCATTAAAATATAGAATTTCTATTGTGTAAATACACTGTCAAGACAATGAAAAGATAAGCCAGAATGTTAGAAAATATTTGCAAAGTAATGTCTGACACAGGATTACTACCAAAAAATATATAAAGAGTTCTTAAAATTCAACAAGAAAACAAAAAAGGACCAAAGACCTAACCAACAAAGATACAGAAATACAAAGAAGCATTCAACAACATATATCAACAGGAAAATGCAATCTAGAATAATAAGAGAAACCACCACATACCTAGCAAAACACTAAAATCAAGAACACAAATGCTGACAAAAAAGTGGAAGAACAAACTCTCATTTACTGTTACTGGGGATGTAAAGTGGTTGAACCACTTTGGAAACAGTTTGGTGTTTCCTATAGAACTACACATGTTCCTAACCATATCATCCAACAATCATTCTCCTTGGTGTCTACCAGAGGAGCTGAAAGTTATGTCCCTCTAAAAGCTGTACAGATTTTATGTCAGCTCTATTCATAACTGTCGAAACTTGTACGCATCCAACAGGTTCTTCAACAGTTGAATGGACAGACTAATACATTCATACAAAACTATTATTTGGTGATTTAAAAAAGAGCTATCAAGCAATGAAATGTCATAGATGAGAGAAGACAACTGAAAAGGTTACATGCTATATGATTCCAACTGTATGACACTCCGGAAAAGGCAGAAGTGTGGAGATAATAAAAACATTAATGGCAGCCAGGGGTTGCAGGAAAGAGAAATTAACAGACCACACAGAAGACTTTTAGTGGTGAAGCTACTTTGGACAACACCATAATGGTGGATACGTGTCATGAATTTTTTTTCCAAACCCAGAATGCACAATGCCAAAGGTGAACACTATTAACATCCACAGACTACAGTGGCAGTGTTATTGAATATATGATCATCAATCTTTTTTTTTTGAAAGAGAGAATCAATTTTATTTAATTTTTCATGTGGCTTTTTTTGCTCCAATACTTTGTTATGTATGTGGTGCTGGGGTTTGAACCTGCATACTCACGTATGCTAGGCAAGCACCGTAACCGCGAGCCACTGCTGAGCCACCACTCCAGCCCCCAAATAATATACTTTTTTTTTAATTTTTATTTTTATTTTTGAACAACCTTGCAAGATTTTAACAAAATAATATAAAATGTGTATAAAATGTGTAAATATTCTGGATATTGCAATTATCCCCAGGAGTGCCCCCCCAATTACCCTCCCTTATCCCTCCCTTCCCTTTCCCTTTATAACTCTAAAAAAAGGTATTAGATTGTAAAGCATTACATCTTGTCTGGATTTAACTATGATCATCAATCTTAACTCATGTACCACTCGGCAGGGATGCTGATACTGAGGGAGGCTGTGCAGCCAGCATGAGCCAGAGGGTACGCTGGAAATCTCCATTTCTTCTGCTCAATTTTGCTGTGAACCTAAAAACTGCTCCAAAAAGATAAAGCCCATGTTTTAAAAGTATCAAGACTGCTCTGAATACATGCATTCATCAAATGCAAAGTCCTACACTCCTCACACCACCCACCCAACCCCTCTCAGCTCCTCATCTACCATCTATCTCTATGGATTTGCCTATTCTAGGTATTTCAAATAAATGAAATCATGCAACAGATGACTTCTGGGTCTAGCTTCTTTCATGAACTATGATAGTTTCAAGTTTCATCCATTCTGTAGCACACATCACTACTTCATTCCTCCAAATTAGTTATGAGGAAAACCCCCTATTTGATTAGAAACACACGAGGTTTTTCTTAGTTGAAAGCATTCCTGTGTATTACCCACAAAAGCTGTACACATAAAGACATTCATGATTCCACTGCTTGTAATCGAAAAAAAAGAGACGAAAACAAAACAACCACAGTCCTATCTTAGAACACTTCATTACAAACAGCACTGTACCTTTGAACGTGTGCTCCAAGAAGGCAAAGCACTCCCTCCAAACTTAAAGACACCAAGACCCTTCCTCAGAGGTAACGAATCCAGACAATTATCAAGGTTATCGCTGCAAAGTTCAAAGCCACTAATGTCATCTAAAGTATGACCCTTTGTTGTCTTTTATTTAAGTTTTTCAGATTCTAAATATTCTTAAGCCACCAACAGAAAATGCCTTATGATGCTTCTGAGACCTGTCCTCCAGCAAAACACTGGAAAAGACAGCCTAGTTTCTTAAGAGGAGCTGGAGCTAGGCACAAGTGATAGACACCACTCATCGTCCTGGGGCTCTACCTCCCAACTATAACCCAGTCTCCGCTTTGCTGAAAGCCCACACCACTCCTCACTCCCCCACATTCCACCATGATTGATTTCCATCCATCAGATGTTTCATGTAAATAAAATCTGTCCCCTGAACTATTACCATGTGCACTTTGGGTATGTTACCTGAGGTACTACACAAACAGGATTTGTTACTACACATCTCCTGAACATGAGTGCCAAGATAATTTTTCTAAAAACTGAGAAAAACACTCACTTCCCCACTGCTAATTTCTTAACACCAGTCAGTTCTGATCAGAGGAGAGGGAAGACACTTTCAACAGGAGAAAAGGTAGAGTGGACTAGGTTTTTCAGTATCTGGAAGTGACCACAAGGATATGAGATGAGCCCAATTGTCATCAAAGGGGAGAGAATGAAATTTAAAAGTAAAAAATAATAACCTCCTTGCAATCAGCCGTGGGGCAAGTAGCCACAGTATATCTCACCATGTTTACTCATACGAAAATTATACAGCATTTGCAAAACCGGAATTTTGAGTATTAGTTCCTTTATGTCCATGGAACACAACATTAGCCACAACAAAAACATATTCAGTTTAGCTTCTATAAGATAATTTTCTGATGAGTTAAATGATTTCTGACCCAAAATTATCTAAATTCCATTGAAAATCAATAAGCACTATCCCAAACAAATCTTGAATTAATGAAGAGTAAGTCCACAGAGCAATAAAAAAAAACAGACTATTTTGTACCAAAACTTTAGAATCAAAGATACAATTTTACCTCAAAGAAAAATGTACAGTCTTAAATTATATCCTTATTATTAAAAATGAAAGAGTAGCAGCCAGGCACAACAGTGTGCTCCTGTAATCCCAGCAACTTGTGAGGCTGAAGCAGTAGGATCATTAGTTTAAGGCCAGACTGGGCAATTTATCAAGACTCCGTCACAAAATTTTTTTTAAAAGGGGGGTGGGGCGCTGGAGATGTGGCTCAGTGGTAGAGTACCCCCGGGTTCAATCCCTAGGACTGAAAAAAGAAAAGTAAAAGTAAAGAAACCTGGTATTTAATAATTTCCTAAGAAATTAACATTAAACCTGGTATTTAATGATAATTTCCTAAGAAATTAGAAAAAATTAACTGAAAGTAGGTACATAAATAAAGGTAGATCGATAAATAAATGTTGGAAAAAAATCTACCATGCATATGGCCCAAGAGAGCAAGCTGGTGTTGCAATATTTATATTTGACAAAATAGATTTCAAACATAAACTAATCAAAAGAGATAAAGAAGGCCACTGCATATTAGTATAAGGAACAATACAATAGGAAGATATAACCATAGTAAATATATAGTCTCCAAACACCAATGCTCCCAACTATGTGAATAAATTACTCCATGACATAAAACCACTATTGATCTCAACACAATAATACTGGGAGACTTCAACACTCCTGTCACCAATAGACAGATCATCAAGGCAAAAAACCAAAAATCTCCAACCTACTCAATGCCATAAATCAAATGGACTTAACAGACATCTATAGAATATTGTACCCCAAATCAGCTGAATAGACCTTCTCTGCAGCACACAGATCTTTTTCCAAAATAGATCATATCCTAGTTGACAAAGGAAATCTCAGCAAATGTAAAAAAAGTAGATATTATTCTATGTATCCTATCAGACCATAATGTCATGACCCTACCAATTAACAGCAAAAATCCAAACAGAAAACACACATAAACATGGATATTGAATAATACCTGATTAAATGAAGAATGAATCCAAGAAGACATGAGGGCAGGAATCATGTAATTCTTGGAAGAGAATGAGAATGAAAACACAACATATCTAAACCTCTGGGACAGCAGAAAAACATTCTATTTTTTTTTTCTTTAAAGAAAGAAATGACAGTGAGAGAGACAAAAAGAGAGAAGCAATTTTTATTTAGTTTTTCATGTTACATTTATTCCTCAGCCACTTCATTGTGTAAGTGATGCTAGGGTTTGAACTCATGTACTCACGCATGCCAGGCAAGCACTGTAACTGCTGAGCCATCGCTCCAGCCCAATGAAAGCATTCTTAAGGGGAAAATTTATAGCACTGAATGCCCACATTAAAAATGTGGAGGAGCTGGAGCAGTGGCTCGGTAATTACAGCGCTTGCCCAGCAAGCCCAAGTATGAGAGTTCAAACCCCAGCACCACATACTCAATGAAGTGTTCAGGGAATGAAAGTCACACAAAAAACTAAATTTTTTAAAAAAATTTTTTATGTTTGAACAACCATACAAGTTTTTAACAAAATACTATCAAATGTGTATAGATTCTGGATATTACAATTACCCCCAGGAGTGCCCCCTCAATTACCCACCCTTATCCCTCCCTTCCCCTTCCCACAATATCTCTAAAAATGTATCAGGTTGTATAACATTACACCTTATCTGGATTTAACACATGATAATAGACCAACTTTCTCAATGGCCAGGGTCGAGTCCCAACCTCCACAGATGAGTGGAGACAATCGACCATTAGTTCTCTGGGTTAAGCTGATTTTACTCAGCATAAATTCTTCCATAGCCATCCATTTACCTTCAAAGGCTGCAATATCATTGTTTCTAATTGCTGTGTAAAATTCCATGGTATATATGTACCACAGTTTTTGGATCCATTCACCCAGTGAGGGACCTCTGGGTTGTCTCCACAATTTAGCTATTGTAAATTGAGCTGCTATGAACATCGCTTTCACTGTGTCACTGTAGTGTGCTGATTCTAAATCCCTTGGAAAAATACCCAGTAGAGGAATAGCAGGATCATATGGTGGGCTCATCCCTAGTTTTCTGAGGATTCTCCACACTGCTGTCCAGAGGGGCTGTACCAGTCTGCAGCTCCACCAACAGTGTGTTAGTGTGCCTATCTCTCCACATCCCCTCCAGCATCTATTATTATTTTCTTCATCTTTGCCATTCTGACTGGCGTAAGGTATCTTAATATGGTTTTCATTTGCATTTCTCTGATTACTAGAGATTTAGAGCACTTTCTCATGTATTCATTGGCTTGATCAATGTCCTCTGTTGAGAAGTTTCTATTTAGCTCTTTGGCCCATTTATTAATTGGGCTGTTAGTGTTTTTGTAGTTGACATTTTTGAGGATTTTGTAGATTCTGGATATGAGACCCTTGTCAGAGGATTCATAGCCCATGATTCTCTCCATTTCTGCAGGAAACCTCTTAACGAAAAACTAAATTTAAAAAATGCTTATCTCTTTCTCTTTATCTCTCCATATCTCACTGTCCCCTCTTTCCTGAAAAAAAAAATGTGGAGAGATCCCAAATAAATAAGCTAATGTTCCACCTCAAATCCCCACAAAACGAAGAACAATCTAATCCCAAAGCCAGCAGAAGGCAGGAAATAATCAAGATCAGAGCTGAAATCAATGAAATTGAGAACAAAAAACACAATAAAAAGAATCAACGTAACAAGAGCTGGTACTTCAAAAAAATAAATAAAATTGATAGATCCCTAGCCAATCTCAGTAAAAGAAGGAGGGAAATGAAGCAAATCAACAAAATCACCAATAAAAAGGGAGTGATCACCACTGACCCCATGAAAATTCAACAAATTATAAGAAAATACTTTCAAAAACTATACTCCTCTAAATTAGATAATCTGGAAGACATGAACAAATTTCTAGACACATACAACATCCCTAAATTGACGCAGGATGATACTGAAATCCTAAACAACCCAATAACAGGCACTGAAATCCATACAGCAATTAAAAGTCTACCAAAGAAGAAAAGCCCAGGACGTGATGGATTCCCTGCTGAGTTTTACCACACCTATGAGGAAGAGCTAACACCTCTCCTTATTAAGCTATTCCAAAAATGGAAAAGGAAAGAACTCTCCTAAACACTTTCTATGATGCAACCATACCTCTGATACTGAAACCCAATAAAGACACATCAAAAAAAGAAAACTTACAGACCAATATCCCTCTTGAACATTGACACAAAAATCCTTAATAAGGTTCTAGCAAACTTATTCAAAAACACATCAAGGAAATAATTCACCACAATCAAGTGGGCTTCGTTCCAGGTATGCAAGGCTGGTTCAACATACACAAGTCAATAAATGTGATTCATTACTTAAACAGAATTTAAGGACAAAAACCATATGATCATCTCAATTGAAAAGGCCTTCAATAAAATTCAGCAACCATTTATCTCAAAACTCTAGAGAAGATAGGGATCAAAGGTACTTATCTTAACTATGCAAAGGTCATAAATGACAAATCCTCAGCTAGAATAATCCTAAAGAGAGGAAAACTGAAAGCATTTCCACTAAACCCGGGAACAAGACAAGGCTGTCCACTCTCACCACTTTTAATCAATATAGTTTTTGAGACCCTAGCCAGAGCAATCAGACAAGAGAAGGAAATCAAAGGAATAAGAATAGGAAGAGAGAAAGTCAAACCATCCTTGTTTGCTGACAACATGATCCTACATCCGGAAGATCCAAAAAAACTCTACCAGAAAACCGCTTGAGCTTTTAAACAGATTTAGCAAAGTGGCAGGCTACACAATCAATACCCACAAATCAATAGCTTTCCTATACACTAATAATAATAGGGCAGAAGAAGAAATCAGGAAATCGATCCCATTCACAGTATCCTCAAAAAGAATAAAATACTTGGGAATTAATCTAACAAGGGAAGTTACAGATCTCTACATTGAAAATTATCAGACATTAAAGAAAAAAATCCAAGAAGACCTGAGAAGATGGAAAGATGTCCCACGATCCTGGTTAGGCAGAATTAATATAATTCAAATGGCCATTCTGCCAAAAGCACTATACAGATTCAATGCAATCCCTATCAAGATTCCAATGTCATTCTTTACAGATATAGAAAAAGCAATTCTCAAATTCATATAGAACAACAAGGAACCCAGAATAGCCAAAACATTACTAAGCAAGAAAGATGAAATAGGTGGATTCACAAAAAACCAGATCTAAAACCATACTATAGAGCTGTAGTAACAAAAACAGCATGGTACTGGTATCAAGATAGGAATGAAGACCAATGGAACAGTGCCGCGTTCAACCGGCGAAGCGGCAATAATGACACGTACACGCTTGTTGCTTGCTTGCGGAGATCTCTCGCGCTCTCTCTCTTTATTCAGGAAGTTGCACCACTTATACAGGGCAGGTAACCCAATCAGCAGGTTGTTGCTATGAGGAAGAAAACTCTGCTGCCGGCTCCTATTGGTTGTCTCTAGGTGCTCAGATATTGCAAGCATACGAACCAGGAACAGCACGAGGTCAGCTGACTTGGTTCGGCCAGCTGCCAGCCGCCATCTTAAAGCTGCCTGCATGGCGTGGGCCCCCGGGTGCCACCCGCAACATCTCCCCCTTTTTGTTTAAGACGAGACCGTGCCTGTCTTAGGTTGCCAGGATAGAGCTACATTCTTACCCGTCACTGGGTGTTGAAGTACAACTTCTTCAATCCCTGTCTTAGGTTGATATGTGCTCTTCCTGGTCTGACCCGTCTTTGACTACCAGTCTAGCATGCTCAGCCATACTTCAGGGGAGTGGCCAGCATTGATGGCTAGCAAAGCTTGGAGTAGAATTGCTGTCCATTTACACTGGTTACCACATAGCTTGCACATCCACCACACACCGATACCAGACATGAGACACAGGGAACCACCAAAAGCCAGAAAGCCAAACCAATTTCTTCCCCAAGCAACAACAGATTGGAAATCCTACTACCAGTGTTCATAGAAACAGAGGATATATCCATACAAGCAACAATAAAACAAAAGGCATGAGACAAATTATAAGTATGTCCTCCAAATGGTCCCAGGTCCGAAATAAAAGGAACAGTAGGTAGTCCTAAAGAAGAGTTTGTAGTGAACAGGGCAGGGTAAGAACTAGAAAAAACAGACAGAGGTAAAGGATGAGACCAGGCTTTTACAATATTCCAAAGTTGTCTGTGTTCCCCGCTAACAAGGGTGAGAAGTATCCCCAGCGCCAGGAGGATCATCACCATGCCGTTGCTCTTCGTCATCTTGAAGGTTGCCTTCCAGTTGTGCAGGCTTGATCAATCGTTCAGGTACCCAAATTGGCGATGATGCATTCTGTGGGAAAACACAAACAGATCCTCGGCTCCAGATTAACACTGGATCCGGGCCATTCCATTGACCTGACAAAACATCTTTCCATAGCACTGAAGGCCGTTTGCTTTTAGAAGGTTCAGCATGACGGATGGCAGCAGATCGTCCATCTGAGTCAGGATTCAAAAAATTCAAAGTAAATAAGGCAATAGAGAGTTTATCCTTAGGGGATCTGAAGGATGCCCCTATTCCCCCTTTTTGTTTAGTTAACATAGTTTCTAGAGTCAGGTGGGCGCGTTCAACAACCCTTGGCCTGTGGGGTTGTAAGGAATACCCGTAACATGCTGAATGCCAAAGCTGGAACAGAATTGTTTAAAAGTCGAAAAGGTATATCCTGGAACATTGTCCGTCTTAAGTTGTTTAGGGATTCCTAATGTAGAGAAGGTTAGTAAGCAATGAGTTATAATATCTTTATAGATTTTTCACCGGTAAGGGGGGTAGCCATAAGGAATCCAGAAAAAGTGTCCACAGTGACATGAAGAAACTGTAGCTTACCAAACTCTGGATAATGTGTGACATCCATTTGCCAAAGGTGATTGGGCACTAATCCCCTGGGGTTGACTCCCAGGGTAGGCTGAGAAATAAATGTCATGCATTTGGGACACGCCTTAATGATTTCTCAAGCTATAGCTTTAGTAATAGGGAAACACAAGCGTAGAGTGGAGGAATTGACATGAAACTTAGAATGAAAGTCTTTAGCTTGTTCCACTGCGGAGAAGATATGAGGGTCTCTAGTAGCAATGTCTGTAACATCATTACCAAAGAATAACAGGCCTGGTAGGCTGGAATGGGCCCAAATGTGTGCGATAAAGAAAGGATTTTTTCTGCCCCAAATTAACTTTTGTAAAAAAGACAAATGTGAGGCTATAGAGGAATTTGAGGCAATCATACCTGCCAATTCTAAGTTTTGAACAGCATTCACAACATATTTACTATCAGAAAACAGATTAAAAGGTTCAGGGTGAGTTTTGAACACCTCTATAACCATGAAAAGTCCAGTTTGTTGAACAGATGTGGTAGGGACCAACAGCGTCTGTGTAGCATTATTTACAGTGATGGCCCCTGTGCCATCTTTGGAGCCATCAGTAAATATTAAGGTAGCACTTGCAATGGGGGTTTTTCTAGTAATGACAGGGAATATTATAGGATGGCAATCCCAGAACTGAAGAAGCGGGTCTGAGGGTATGTGATTGTCAAACGTAGCATGAGTGCATGAGTGCTAGTATAGACTATAGTCCATAGAGGAGAATTGTTAATGAGATACTGCAGCTGAGCAGCAGTATAGGAAGTAATTATAGCAGAGGGAAGGATGCCAAAAACAGATGTAGACATCTTAAATGCCTTTAAAATAATTTCTGCCATCATATCAGGATAGTTTGATATCACTTTGTTGGGAGAGTAGGACTAATGAACCCATTATAAAGGACCATTTTGCCAGAATACTCCAGTAGGAAGATAACTGGTAGTTAACACAATCAATGTCAACTGCTTATTTAAATCTATTGTATCAAGGTGAGCGTTCTCCATAGCTCGTTCCACACAAAGGAGGGCTTTACGGCCTTCAGGAGTGAGCTCTCGTGAAGAGAGAGGATCTGAATCTCCTTTGAGTATGTCAAAAAGAGAAGTCAAAACAGAAGTGGAAACACAAGATAGGGTCTTAGCCAATTAATGTCTCCCAACAACTTCTGGAAATCATTCAAGGTCGTTAGGTGATCCACTCTAATAGTAATTTTAGCAGGTTTAACCAATCGAGCATTGATAGTGGATCGCAAGAAATTTTTTACCTCTGTCATTTGTACCTTTTCAGAGGCTATAAATAGCCCCCAGCGCTCTAACGTTTCTACCACCTCAGAATAACCCTCCTGCAAAACAATATCATCTTTATGAGCTATTAATATGTCATCCATATGATGATAGATCAGAAGGTCAGGACATTGTTTTCTCACAGTATCCAGGGCCTTACTTACATAGAGCTGGCACATGGCAGGACTATTAGCCATACCCTGGGGGAGAACTATCCATTCATATCTACTATTAGGGTAGGCATTATTAGTTGTGGGTACCAAAAAGGCGAATCGTTTTGTATGCAGGTGATGTAATGGAATAGAGAAGAAACAATCTTTTATATCTATTACAATGCAAGGCCCATCTGCAGAGAGAGTTGATAACACAGGAAGCCCTAGTTGAATAAGTCCCATAGGCTCCATGATGGAATTAATTGCTCTTAAATCATGCAGTAATCTCCACTTTCCAGATTTCTTTTTGATGATAAAAATTGGGGTATTATAAGGAGAGGTGGATGGTCTGATATGTCCAGCCTCCAATTGCTCCTGAATCAACTTTTGGGCCGCCTCCCATTTTTCTTTAGAGAGGGGCCACTGAGGGACCCAAACAGGAGTCTCAGATGTCCATGTAATTTTTAATGCCTCAGTGGCCCCTGGGAAAAACCCAGGCCTTCCCTAGTCTTAATAGGGGAAAGTCTGACAGGTGCTATGAACCCTTGACTATTTTTTCCAAGACCCTAACCCCAAATATGGCCTTGGCTTAACATCATTAGATTAGCCAGCCTGAGGACTGCTATATGGAACCTCTGAAGTCAAAAATAAGCCCATAGATTCCATAACATCTCTTCCCCATAAATTTACTAGGAGGTTATCAAGAACATAAGGTTGAAACACACCACCATGGCCTTCATCTTTCCATTTTAAGATCTTTGCACTCCTATCAGGATTGGAAGCTGTACCCAATCCTCTGAAAGTATGAATCTCTTTATCAAGAGGCCAGGCTTTTGGCCAATCTGCAAATGTGATAATACTTTTATCAGCCCCGGTGTTTAACAATCCCTGAAAGCGTCTACCCTCTATCATCAAATTCGTTATAGGCCTTTGTTTCAAATCCATGGACGGGAAGGCAACATTAGTGCCAGTGGATCCAAGCCCTTGATCTCCTCTGATGACATCTTTAGAAGGATATTGTTCATGACAGCTGGGTAACACCAGCAATTGTGCTATGTGGTCACCAGGAGCTATCGCAGCCACACCTCTAGGTGCCGCTGCAAGTATTTTAATCTCCCCTGTATAATCAGAATCAATAACTCCAGGGGTAATCATAAGCCCCTTCAGCGCGGACGAGCCTCTCCCTAAAACCAATCCTACCGTCCCTTTAGGTAGAGGGCCACTCACGGTGGTAAGAATTGGTTGCACCCCCATATCTAGTGTCAATATTGTTCTGGCGGAGGCACAGAGGTCCAATCCTGCGCTCCCTCTTGTTTGTCTAACTGGGGCATCAATGGGAAATGAGTGTGAGGCACTGTCTGGATGGCCCCGTATATTTGTGGGCCCCGAGGCTGAGGGCCCTGTTTCCCATTTTTTGGAAACAATGGACACAATAGATTTCCGTCCTTATCTCTAATAGATTTGCATTCATTTGTCCAATGATTTCCCTTTCTGCAACGGTGGCACACACCTGGGGAAAGACCTTGAGGGCAATTCCTTTTAATATGTCCTGATTGCCCACATTTGTAACAAGCTCCTGTACGAGAACTGGCCCTCCCAGTCTCTCCTCTCAATCCCTGTGTAATGGCAGCAGCCAAAACTTGTCCTTGTATTACTGTTTCATTAATATCTTCGCATGCTTTTAAGTAGGCTGAAAGTTCCTTATTTCTCCATGGTCTTATGGCTTCTTTACACCATTTGTTAGCCTGTTCATAAGCAAGCTGCTTAACCAGGGGCATGGCTTGGTGTACATCCCCAAACACACAGCTAGCTGTTTGCATTAATCTATCCACAAAATCTGCATAGGGTTCATTAGTACCTTGAATAACCTTAGATAATTGACCTTGCAGGTCCCCAGTGCCTGAGAGTGTTTTCCAAGATTTCATAGCAGCTGCACTAATCTGCTGGTATACTCCAGGATGATAATTAATTTGCTGAGCATGTCCCTCATATTGTCCTGTGCCTATTAGCATGTCCAGACTCCACTGAGGGTTTCCTGCAGCCACATTCCTGCAAGCTGTATCTAAACAAAGTTCCTGATTAGCTACTTTCCATAGTAAATATTGCCCTCCAGAAAGACAAGCCCTTGATAGATTACCCCAATCTAAAGGAGTGAGGTTATAACTGCCTATGGAGTCCAGAATGGAAAGAGTAAATGCTGCTTGTACTCAATAAGTCATAACCGCTTCTTTCAACTGTTTAACAAATTTTATATCGAGGGGCTGGTGGTATCTTTGCTGGTTTTGATCCTCCAATACCGGAAAGAAGGATCGAGACTCTACTTCATCCCAACGAGTACAGGCGGTTTTCCCAGCATAGCATAAGCAAGCACCTCCACATGGCTCCAAATTATAAGCCGGTGGTGGAGCAGATGGAGTTAAATGGAACTGAGAAAAGCGCTTGCTTCTCCAGACCCTCCCCAGACATCTCTGGTTCAGTATCACTTTCTGTCTCCGAGTCTGACGACTCATCTCCTCTTTCTGAGGCTTGGCTTAATTCCTCTTTTATCTCTTCAAGAATCTGTGCACCCTCCCTAAATAGTTCCCTCATATTGGAGCGCTTTGAATCCAAGCAGGAGCGTACTAAAGACCATATAGGCAAAGTCCCTATGGGGATGGAATTCTTTTTATTGTTCTTATGTAACTCCTCTCCCAAATGCTCCCATTGAGGGATATTCAGGAGCCCCTCTTCCAAGAACCAGGGACAGCATTTCTCCACCGTTTTGAGGAACGCTCGGGTGGTGGCCGTTTTTAGAGGCGTTCCATTCTTTTTTAACAGCTCCTTAAAGAGGACGTTCCATTCTGACCCGTGATATTTCTGATTCCATTATTAACCTTAAGCCCTTCCAAGATAGCTATCACAAAAATACACAGAAACCAAATACACAACAATACCACAAACACACAAAGACTTACAACTTGACACAAATTCGACTACTAAAGAACGTCTGACGCTGTCTTGCAGCCACTTGCTTAGTCCCTCAGGGGGACTCTTCCGTTAGTCTCTCAGGGGGACTCTTTCGTTAGTTTCTCAGGGGGACTCTTCCGTTAATCTCGAGGTCCCTACTCTTATTCAAACAGGGTCTACTAGTTAAATTTCAACTTGCCATTAATACTTAGAACTGGTTTTCATTAGACCCCGTACGGGCCACCACTTTGCCGCGTTCGACGGGGAAGTGGCAATAATGACACGCACACGCTTGTTGCTTGCTTGCGGAGATCTCTCGCGCTCTCTCTCTTTATTCAGGAAGTTGCACCGCTTATATAGGGCAGGTAACCCAATCAGCAGGTTGTTGCTATGAGGAAGAAAACTCTGCTGCCGGCTCCTATTGGTTGTCTCTAGGTGCTCAGATATTGCAAGCATACGAACCAGGAACTGCACGAGGTCAGCTGACTTGGTTCGGCCAGCTGCCAGCCGCCATCTTAAAGCTGCCTGCGTGGCGTGGGCCCCCGGGTGCCACCCACCACAGAACAGAAGACTCTGAGAAAAATCCTACAAATCTTTAAACATCTGATATTTGACAAAGGGGGTCAAAATATAACATGGAGGAATGACAGCCTGTTCAACAAATGATGCTGGATAAACTGGACAGCCACTTGCAGAAAGTAGAAATTAGATCCTTATCTCTCAACCTGCACAAAAATCAAATCTAAATGGATTTAGGATCGAGGAATTAAAGCAGCTACCATATAACTTCTAGAAAAAAAGTTGGGACCAACACTCCAGCATTTGGGAGTAGGCAAAGACTTTCTCAACAAAACTCCTAAAGTGAAAGAATTAAAGTCAAGAATCAATGAGTGGGCTTCCATTAAGCTAAAAAGCTTTTGCACAGCAAAGGAATTGCTCAAAATTGTCAAGAGACAACCTACAGAATGGGAAATAATCATGGCCTATGATTCTTCTGATAGGGAACTAATATTCAGAATTTACAAAGTCCTCAAAAACCTTAATATCAAATACACAAACAGTCCAATCAGTAAATGGGCCAAAGAACTAAATAGAAGCCTCTCAACAGAGGTCATTGAGCAAGCCAATGAATACATGAGAAAGTGCTCTAAATCACTAGTAATCAGAGAAATGCAAATCAAAACTACATTAAGATTTCACCTCACGCCAGTCAGATTAGCAAAAATGAAACAGATGCTGAATGGGTTGTGGGGAGATAGCCACACTAGCTCACTGTTAGTGGAATTGCAGACTGGTAAAGCCGCTCTGGACAGCAGTATGGAGAATCCCCAAAAAATTAGGGATGGAGCCACCATACAATCCAGCAATCTCTCTTCTGGGTATTTTCCCAAAGGAGTTAGAATCAACACATTACAGCAACACAGCAAAATCTATGTTGGGAGCAGCTCAGTTTACAATAGCTAAATTGTGGAACCAACCCAGAGGCCTCTCATTGGATGAATGGATCCAAAAACTGTGGTATGTATATACCATGGAGTTCTACTCAACAATTAGAAACAATAAAATTGCAGCCTTTGAAGGTAAATGGATGGCGATGGAAGAAATTATGTTGAGCAAAGTTAGCCAAACCCAGAGAGTCAAAGGTCGAATGTTTTCACTCTTTTGTGGAAGCTGGAGCTAAACCAAGGCCTGTATGAAAGGTAGTTAATCTCATGTATTAGACCCAACAAAGGCAATAGTAACACATAATCAGAGACATGTGGTGGGTGGGGCAGGGTAAAGGAAGTGGGGGAGGAGAGAGGGAGGGATATAGGGGATAATTCTGGTTTAAGTGTATGTGCATATCATATTATTACTTTAAATGCATTTATGATTGCACAATAACTCAATTCCTTAATAAAATATATTTTTAAAAAATCAATTACAGAGCTGGAGTGTTGGCCCAGTGGTTGGAGTGCTTACCTGGTATGTGCCATAACCCAGGTTCAAACCCTAGCACCATACACAAAAAACTGTTAGAGAAACAAGGGCCATATGAGAAAATAAAGTTGATTCTCCCTCTCTCTCTCTCTCTCTCTCTCTCTCTCTCCTGCTCTCTCTTTAAAAAAAATCAATTACAATAAATAAATACAAAATCTGACTCTTAAAAAAACAGTACATTATTTTAGCTAACCTCTTTATGCACTTGATCAAAGGATAAAGCAGGAAAATATATGTATACATTATTAGAATTGAGAAATATAAATTACAAATAATTTAAAAGAATTACTTTTTAAAAAAATCCCACATGCAACTCTACTGCATGTGAAAGTTAAAAATATTTAAATCTAGGGCACATGGATGGTTCCAGGGTAACATGTAGATCACCTAAATTTAATGAAGGAAAAATATAAACACCCAAGTCCATTATTTATCAAAAGATAGATGGGTGGGGCTGGAGCGGTGGCTCAGCAGTTACAGCACTTGCCCAGCATGCGCAAGTACACAGGCTCAAACCCCAGCACCCACATACACAACTAAGTGTCAGAGCAACAAAAGCCATGTGAAAAACTCAATAAAAAATGATTATCTCCGTCTGTCCGTCTCTCTCTCTCTCTCTCTCTTTCTCTCTTTCTTTAAAATAAAAAAAAAGGATAGGTAGAAAAGTACTTAAAAATCTATACTCAGGGCTGGAGCAGTAGCTTATTAGCAATTACAATGCTTACCTGGCATATGCGAGGATGTGAGTTCGAACCCCAGTACCACGTACACAAAAAAAGTGTCAGAGCAATGAAAACCACATTAACTAAATAAAATTTGATTCTCTCTCTCTCTCTGTCCCTCTTTGTTTAAAAAAAAAACTATACTCATATAACAGGGTTAGATGGATTCATAGCTGAATTCTACACTACCTTTAAAGAACAGTTAAACTAACCCACACAAAAAAGGTTCCTAACTTCACTTTATTAAATCACCATAACCTTAATAAAATCTGAATAAAACTGAGAATTATATTCTTATTTATAAATACCAATGCAAAAATTTTAAATAAAACATAATCCATCAATTTATCAAAGCCTTAATACATGATGCAGAAGGGGGGGGTCTATTCCAGGAATGTGTCAATATCAGGATAATTTAATAGCATGAAACATCAACAACTCAAAGGAAAAATAATTATTCTAATAAATGTTGAAATAAAATTAAGCAAATATTCCTCATAAAAATGCTAACTAAAATAGAAATTAATGACATTTATGCAAATATTTACCAATCATTCAACAGAAAACACTGTACTAGTATGAAACTCAAACACAATTCCATTATTTCCAGGAAAAGACAGATGCATGTTATCATTATTACTAGAATTCAAAAGAAATCAAGTAATGATAGTTATGGAAAATCAGGAAATTATCTCTTTTAATTAGCAATAAAATCATAAACAAGAAAAACAGATGATTTTGAAATTATGAGGGAAATTGTTAAACTGACTAGACACAGTATAACTACACATAAGAGCTTTTCACCATACTAGCAATAAAACTAAGCAAAATATGTCATCTTCATTAGCAACAAAACTACAAAGCAGGAGTAAACAAGAAAGAATAAGGACTACATGCAGAAAACTATAAAACTCTTGCAGAAGGATATCAAGCATGATCTAACAAATAAAAAGATGTTCTACATCCCTGGAAAGAAAGACAAAATACCATGAAAATACCAACTCTTTCAAAATTGATAAATATACACAATTCAGTTACACTGTGAAAGAGTTTAAGTTAAATAGAAATTATCCTGAAGTACATATAAAAGAATGAATGTCTGACTCAAAAGGGGGTGTGGAATGAGACAAGTGTAGGAAATGCTGGAAAATGAAACAGAGACTTTGCCTTTCAAAGAGCAAACACAATGCATTACCATTGTTATTAAAGTACATCCCAGGGGCTATAGCGGTGGCTCAGCGATTAAGGCGCTTGCCCAGCATCCCAAGTATATGAGTTCAAACCACAGCACCACACAAACAACAAAGTGTCCAAGCAATGAAAGCCTCATGAAAAAACTAAATAAAATTGATTCTTTCTCTCTCCCTCTCTCTCCCGCTCTCTCTTTAAAAAAAAAAAAAGTACATGCCAAAGAAACATAATAGGGCTTCAAAATACACCCTAGTGTACTTGGGTATTAAATATATAACAATAATATTTGAAGTGTGAAAAGATGACTTATTTAATAAATGGTGTTTGCCTAACTCCTCACAATTCTGCAAGCAGATATGAAATCCAACCTCTATATCATATAATTATATATATATAAAAACAAGTTCCAAGTGGATTACAGATTTAAATGAAAAATGTTTAGAATATTTAGCCTTATGCTGCAGAACACTGATGAGATGGTACCAAACCTGAAGGACATACACAGACTGCTCGTCCTCCTGGTTCCCTGAGAAGACACTAAAGGGTGGTGGGTATGAAGAAGGCATGACCACATGCCAAAAATAATGGGGAAAGAAAGATGTATATACCTGTACATCTAAACATCAAATATATAATGTGACAAGCACACAATTACTTAGGTCATGTAAATATACACAAAAGTATAAACAATGGTACATACTTTATAGAGTGGTAAAATTTCAAAATTATTTTACCCTTTTACCTTGCGTCTTATACTTCAGAATAAATTCACTAACAGTAAGAATTTTTATTTATATACTGGGGATAACAATGCTATTTTCAATATAAATATTTTTCATAATCCCATTGGAAAGCAAAGCTACAGTATAAACCCTGATTTTCATTGTACATTATCTTAAGTAATGAAAAATAAAAAGAACCATGCTTCTATTGCTGGATAATTAGGTCAGCATTACTACCACAACTAGTAATAGAAGCCACCACTAGAGAATTTAAGAACAGGAAGTATTTGTCAGTCACACCTTTGGAAATAAACTGATACAACACAAATAAACATTTAACTCTGCGTCTTAGAAGAGTAACCAAGAAAACAACAAAGAATAACAACAATAAACACAGAGAAAGTGGAAGAAAGGCAGTAGCATAAGCATTCACTTTAGTAGTGTGAAGTCCTCACTATCAAAAGATAGTAGCTAAATCCTTAATGCCTTGTGTTGGGAAGTCAATACAGACTACTGTTAAATGTCATAAACCAAATTATATTACCTAAAAAAATTCTCACTTCCTATACATACCATGGAAGTGACTTGGGAAAAAAACAGAAGAAAAATAAGAGAATTCCTGTAGATAGGAGCCTTACTTTTAAGGTCTTCTCCACTACTTGATTTATCACATGCATATATATAACTCTTACAGTCATTTTCATGTAATCCCTTAGAAATTTATGTACCATTCCTTCACTTAGAAGTTAACATTATTTTTTTAAAAATTAACACCAAGAGGAAGATGGCGGTTATCCCAGCGACACTGACCCCGTGAAGCTCCCGAGAGTCAGCACAGGCTGCGCATCGGCACATAGATTCCCACGGTAGGACGATTTTCCCGGAACGGGCAGGCATTGCCTCCTGCTAGTTCTTTGACCCCAAAGGAAAAGTGAAGAGCATTACCCAAAACAAAAAAACAAAAACAAAAACAAAACGAGGAAGCTGCTGCCAAACGCGGGGCCACCCCCCACACCCGGTGGGAGTGGAACTTCCTCACGGGGGTCCAAGCTACCCCTGATCAGATCCCGTAATCTGGCCTCCAACTCCCTAATTGGACAGCTCTTCATATATATGAACTCAGATTTAAGTCCAGATATTTCTCTGCTCTATAGCTAATTTACACTGGGTCCTGCGCACTGCGCTAGCAGCTGCGCGCTTGCCGGGGGGCGGGGCGACCTGCCCAACGAAACACGGTGACGACCTTTCTGCACCAGCCCACTGTGAACTCTCGGTTTTGACTGCTCTCCATATATATGAACTCGGATTTAGGTCCAGATATTTCTCTGCTCTATAGCTAATTTACACCGGGTCCTGCGCGCTGCGCCAGCAGCAGCGCGCTTGCCGGGGGGCGGGGCAACCTGCCCAGCGAAACACGCTGTCAGCCTCTCCGCGCCGGGCAAAGGTTTGCAACCTGAAATGGAGGAAGGGTCTGAATTTCATGACCAAGCACCACTGCGAACTGACTGCTCATTGCTTTACCTAGTCTTGCAGAAAGCGCTGGGGAGAGATTGCTATCAATCTAGTCAGCGGCCCGTCGCCATTGTGACGTGTCCCTGAGGGCGGGGCGAGTCTTCCACCCCTAGCCCCTGCGTGTAACCGGCCGCAAGCTTTGAATATATGGGGCAGCCTGGGTTTCAATTAAGCCTCTGAGCTCCTCACATAACCAAGGCTGTGGAGTCCTGGGCACCTCAAGCAGGTCCCCTTCTAGTGCTTGTATCGGAGAATCACAAAACTCTAGAAAGACCTGGCCCTTTCCCTGAGGTCCTTAGCCAACAGCACTAAACAGCTCCTGAGCCCTCTGGGGATCACAAGACATGCAGAGTGGGCCACCATTAATCCTGAGGAAGCGAGACTCAGGCTAGCCACTCTGCTTGGATCAATCAGAGTCCCACGGCCTCTGTAAAAGGAGCAACTCGACTACCTACAATTTCTGAGCCCCAGACCCAAGAAATATCTGGAGTGTAGATTGGCTGGAAACAACCAATTCAGGCTTCTGCCCAGGGGGAGTCAAATACCCCTTTACTACGGAAAATTTCAGAGGAGATCCTCTAAGAAAATCCCGGCCACCGGACTCAACCAATCCGCTTCTCCCCAAACAAGCTCAACTCCGAAAAATTCCCAGCCTGATCCTGGGTTTCATTACACCACCAAATGATACATACCTCTGGATCTAAGGGTCAGAAATTCTCAGAACTGTAACAGCTAGTGTTGCATTTTTATTGGAGGTGTTTTTTTTTTTTTTTGGTTTTTTTTGTTT
>PVKS010025725.1:0-23210 GCA_004027875.1 Aplodontia rufa | reverse complement strand
TTTTTAAGAGAGAAGGACAGTGAGAGAGAGAGAGACAGAATCAATTTTTAATGAGTTTTTCACATGGCATTTATTGCTATGACACTTAGTTGTATACGTGGTGCTGGGGTTTGAACCCGTGTACTTATGCATGCTGGACGAGCACCTTAACCGCCAAACCACCGTTCCAGCCCCTGCATACATATTTTTTAATGTCAATATTATACTATGCTATAATTTACTTTTCCATTTAATATTCTCTGTACCACCTTTTACCCGATGCTGGGGATCAAACCCAGGTCTCATACATGGCTAAGCATACCCTGGGCCACTGGTCTACATCCTCAGCCCCACTGTTTTTCCTTAGGAATCTTGAAATTTCATCCATTATTTATAATCTTTTTTTTTTTTTTAATGGTACCAGGGATTGAACTCTGGGGTACTTAACCACTAAGCCACATTTCCAGCCCATTTTTTATTTTTAATTTTGAGACAGGGTCCTGCTAACTTGCTTAGCTCCTTGCTAAGTTGCTGAGACTGGCTTTGAACTTGCAGTCCTGCCTCAGCCTCCTGAGCCCCTGGGATTTCAGGCAGGCCTCACCATCCCTGGCTCACTTATTTTCTTTAATAAAAGACAAGCAGGGCTGGAGCGGTGGCTCAGTGATTACAGCATTTGCCTCTCATGCCCAAGGACACAGGTTCGTACCCCAGCACCATGTACACAACAAAGTAGTAGTAGTCTATTAAAATTTTGTTATTCTGGGGCTAGAGCAGTGGCTCAGTGGTTTTGTTGCATGCCTCACATGCACAGGGACTCGGGTTCAAACCCTAGCACCATGTACACAACAAAGTGTCAGAACAACAAAAGCCAAATAAAAAAGTAAATGAAATTGATTTTCTTTCTCTCTCTGTCACTGTCTCTCTCTCTTTTAAAAAAAAATGTTATTCTGTTAAAAATATAGGCAAAAAACTTTAACTCATTTCTCGTTTTTTCAACAAGTATTCAATTAAGTTATTTTATTCATTTCCACATAAATTATCAATTTACATGAAAAAGAAAAATCTATACTAGTTTTTCATTTTGGGTTTTTTTTAATTTCTACATTTTTAGATATAGAATTTTAATCTGTTTTAGGATGACAGATTGAATATACACATCTATCTTCTTTCTTTCCTTAGGTGGTGTTGAATTACATAAATATTGGAAACAGCAAGAGGTGGGATCATACTATAGGAGAAAGAGAAAAGGGAGTTGCGGTTAGCCCAACTCACCATGTGTAATGAAGGAAACCCTGGCATTTGGCAAGCTCAAAGTCATAGAGCCTTGCTCAAAGCAGAGAGCAGGGCTGAACCAGAGAGCCATCTTCAGGATAATTCAATAGAGAAGCAGGACTGGGGTTGCAAGGACTGTTGGCTCCCTCCCCCTCTCTCTCTCTTTCTTTCTTTTATTTTAAGAAAGAGGGACAGTGAGAGAGAAAGAAACAACTTTATTTAGTTTTTCACATGGCCTTAGTTGCTCCAACACTCAGTTGTGTACGTGGTGCTGGGGTTTGAACCCGGGTCCTCGTGCTTGCCAGGCAAGCGCTGAGCCACCACTCCAGCCCCCCTTCCCCCTCTCTTTCATCATTCAGTGTTCAACAAATATTTATTAAGCACATTGCAAAGCACAACACCCTGCCACAAGTGCTCTAGCCAGTGAGCTGTTGTCTAAAGAAAGTGAGCAGGTGGCCTACAAAGGACACCCAGGCAAGTGCAGGCTTCAAGCTGAGGTGAAAGAAAGCAGAGCTGGTCTGCAGAACTCCACAGCAGATGTGTTTGGGTAGCAGGGAAATAAAACTGCCTAAGAGAAACACATTAGACCTATTCCAAAGTACAGCCCTCCTTAATTTAGAAATTGTGGGGTTTCCCAGTCTCCTGCTGTACTCTCACCCACACATCTTTCATTTAATGAGGCATGCCCTGCACTTACACAAGCACCAACCCTCCCCCATAGGGAGAAGCCTGCTGGAGAACAAAGATCATTTTTGTTTTTAAAGAGAGAGGGACAGAGAGAGGAAAAAAACTAATCAATTTTATTTAGTTTTTCGTGTGGCCTTCGTTGCTCTGAGACTTCATTGTGTATGTGGTGCTGGGGTTTGAACTTGCAGTGGTGGGGTTTGAACTCATGTATTCATGCATGCCAGGCAAGTACCTTAAGCACTGAGCCACAGCTCCAGCCCGAAAATCATCTTTGTTAAAGAAATCTACACTTAGTCAGTTGGTGCAAGCCTGTCCCAAGTTCAAGGCCAAACTGGGCAACTTATTGAGAGCCCCCAATCTCAAAATACAAAAATAAATAGGGGCTGAGGATGTAGGTGGGGGATATAGCACTCACCTAGCAAGCTCAAGGCCCTGGATTCAATCCTCAGTATCTAAAAAAAAAAAAAATACACACTCAGTCCAGACTAACTAGTGGAGAATTTGTGCTTCTACATAAAAGTGAATGTTAGGGGTGTTATAACTGGAATCAAACACGTGGTCGGGTGTGGGTAAGCAAGGCAGAAACTTTACTTTAGCCAAAGGGTGAAAGAAAAATGCACGCCTGTCAGGGAGTGAGGGGTTTTTAATGCCGACCTGACGCAATACTGTCCTTCGCTCTAATTGGAGGAGCTCAGGTGCACAGTCTGTGCAATTGGCTGTGATTAGGTGGAGGCAGGTGCAAGAGGAAGTAGGCGGCGACTGGGAGATAATGGGGGTGGGGGACACTGCACACGTGGTGAGGGTAGTAGGGATTCCATGTTCGCCGGAAGAAGATGGCTGGGTACCAGAAGGGGTCCTTGGAAAGAGGTGGGCGGACACAGGTGAGGGAGTTACTATCTTCAAAAGGGGAGGAGGATAATGGAGGTAGTAGGTTATGCATCACAATCTTTCAAGTTTGACAGAAAAGACATCTTACAGGGGCTGGAGTGATGGTTGACTGGTTGCGGTGCTTGCCTGACATGCTCAAGGATGCAGGTTCGAACCCTGACACCACATACACAATGAAGTGTCAGAGCAACGAAAACCAAATGAAAGACTAAATAAAACTGATAATTGATTCTCTCTCTCTATATATATATTTTTTTAAAAAAAGTGAATGGGGCCCACCAGTCAGGAGAAAGGCAGTAGCAACAGGAAGTGAAGGGCCAAGAAGATGAGGAAGCAAATAACAGGCTTTCGTAGGAAACAACAAGAAATTTCAAGTTGTTCTAATTGGTATACCCAAAGGTTAGTAAAGCAAAAAAAAAAAAAAAATTAAAAATGCAAGGGATTAATCAGACAACTGAGGGAGTAACAGCCTAATGTATTGTTGTAATGGATTAGAATGATCAAGGGGATCTACTGAAGACAAAGTAAAGGAAGCCTCCAAGAACTTAAATCAAAGACAGCAGATGGAAAATATTCAGTGAAGGAGAGAACAAAGACAAGAATGGGAAACTAAATAACAAGAAAATTGCCACTAACAGAGGAATATGACTTAACAAGGACCAAATGGGATTAAAAAGATCCACATTTTCTGGTGAAATTTCAGAAATCCAAAAATCTTCCAGAGAGAGGAGAAAAGTCAGTCATGGCACTTCCAAAGTATCCAAAGTCTGTTCGATTTCTCATGTCCAAGTGCTAGAAGACACTGAAGCAACACACTCCAAAGATTGAGAAAGAAATGTTACAGCCCAAAATTCCGCACCCACACTTTCGAACCTGTGACACCAGCTGGATGTCCTAAAATTTAATTCTGACACAATCCACTACGACTTGGCATCAGTTTCTACATATTAAAGAGCTCAGTCCCAGGCCTGGAGCAGTTACTATGGTTGTAGTGATGCAAGTTTGGTGGAAGTAGGGTTCGTGTTCCCCGGAGCATGGTAGACAGACTTTATTTTCTGAAAATAATAGAAAGTAAAGCATAGGGAAAAGAGCAGACTTCCCCAGAGCGGGAGAAGGGGACAGAGCTGAAGAGGCAGTTAGGTTGGCCCTTTTTATGGGATATTCTGTCTTCAATTGATCATCCTCTCCCTTCCCCCAAACCTAGGACAGGGGCACAGGAAATTGTGGTTGGGTCCAGCCTTGGGTTTGCACCTCAAACATCAGTAGAAAGAATGTGGCGCCTTGTATAGTACTGTCTGCCACTGGATCCACCCTGCCAGACCCTTCTTATTAGCCTTGGGAGATGTCAACTTGATCTTAAAGGAAAAGAACCAGTTTTCTCTTGATTGACTTGAACATTCTAACTACCCTGACTGCCTAACTTTTCCCCGTCTCAGAGGCACTTGCCTGGTATGCATGAGGATGCGGGTTCGAATCCAGCACCATGTACACTAGGAAGTGTTGGAGCAACAAAAGGAACGTGAAAAATTAAATAAAATTGATTCTCTCTTTTTCTCTCTCACTGTACTTCTCGCTTTAAAAAAAAAAAAAAAAAAAAAAAAAAGCTCAGTCCCACAAGACTGCCCCTGTTTCAGATGCTAATCGCAAGCCCACAAACCCAGGCCTTATGCTTTTGACCAACTTGCCATAAACATGGGTTTCCTACTACTCCCTGCTTCAGATTTCAGTTTGCTACAGTGGTTTACAGAACACATGGGAAACAGTACTTATGTTTACTGGTTTATGTAAAATCAAGACATGGGTGTTCCACACCAAATATAAAATCAGGTACGGATGTTCAAAAAGGAGTCAGACCTAAAAGTGGCTGAGCAAAGCCTTTTTACTGGGAATCAGCTCACTGGAGAGGTTCACCAGCCTGCAGGAGTGAGAGCAGGCTGGGGAAGTTGCAAGTGGCCTGGCTGGGCAATGACTTTATAGTCTGGGGTGGGCAGGGGAAGTTTGGGGGTCTCCTATTCCTTGGGGATTGGCTGGTGATTCCATCAATCATTGGGTAATTGCCAGAGACCATTGGGGTTTGTCAGCACCTGATTGGTTGTTGGGCAGACTGCCTGATGCCCTGCCCCCATCCAGTCCCTGAAACCTACCTAACAGTTTATTATAAAGAATACACCTCAGAAACAGCCAAATTACACAGATGCATAGGGCAAGTTAAGGGGATAGAGAGGTTGCGCTTTCAGACAGGTCACCTCCTGAGTGTTAGGTAGAACCTTTTAACCAATTCAGATGCTCCCTGATCCCCATGGTTTTTGGAGACTCCATCTTGTAGGCATGATAGATCAAATCTTTGCGCACGATAGATCAAATCTTTGCGCACTGGTGATTAAGTCACTCTCCAGCCCCTGAAAGGGGTTGAAAGTTCCAGCCCTCCAATCCAACCCTGGTTGGTTCCTCTAGCAACCAGCTCATACTCTGTGGTTATCTGGGGACTATCCAGAAATCGTCACATTAACTTAAACACAGATGTAGTTGAAAAGAATTTATTATGAATAGTGAAATATATTCTTTTTTTTTTCACCAGGGATTGAACCCAAATGTGCTTTACCACTGAGCCACATGCCCAGTCTTCTTTATTTTTTATTTTAAGATAGGGGCTTGCTGAGTTGCTTAGGGCCTCCCTAAATTGCCTGTGCTAGTCTTGAACTTGCAATCTTGTCTCAGGGATTACAGTCACTGGGATTACAAGCATACAACACCACACCTAGTAAGACATTCTTTTTACTTCCTGTTGTTTAGGAAATTTCCCTGCTGAATATTTCTTTTCTTTTCTTTTCTTTTTTTTTAAGAAAGAAACAGTTTTTATTTAGTTTTTCATGTGACTTTTGTTGCTACAAGACTTTGTGGTGTACATGGTGTTGGGGTTTGAACTCACGTACTTGCACATGCTGGACAAGCGTCATAACCACCGAGCCACCTCTCCAGCCCCTGAATATTTCTTTAAGAGAGTGACAGTAAGAGAGAAAGAGAGAGAATTAATTTTATTTAGTTTTTCATGTGGCTTTCATTGCTCTGACACTTTGTCCTATATGTGGTGCTGGGGTTTGAACCCACATCCTCGCTCATGCCACCCAAATGCTGTAACCACTAAGTCACCACTCCAGCCCCTGAATATTTCTTGAAATTCTTTTAACTCGAATGGGAAATTTCATCTTTGGAGATAGTTATCCACTATAGATGTCTGAGGGAATGAGCCAAATAATTTAAGCCAAAAGTCCTTGTTTGATATGACATTTTCATTTCGAGTCTGATTTGCTTTTCTAAATTTAATGTAGATAATGAGTATATGAACATGGAGACTTTGTTGAGTATATGTGTGTGTGCATCTGGGCAAATGGTAATCATGATTTGCAAGAAAAACTGCCTACATTTATCAATTGACCAATATTTCATGTGTGGTAATAAGTTCTAAAATATGAAAACTACTGCACTGAAAATATATAAAAAAAAAAGTCTTCTATTGATGTTTATGACGTGTTGATCTGCCAGAAGAGGGAGACATGGCTATACACCTTGTAGCAGTAACATGTTCTTCAGCTAACAGTAGATGATGTCAGTGCTCAGGGGAGCACTGAGCAGATTCAGCAATTACTCACACCAAGTTCTGTGTTTCCCAAAGGAGGAAATGAATCCAAGAGTAGTAAAGTGATGTGGACCAGAGTGAGCACCTTTCTTTCCTCCTTCCTAGGTCCTCAAAGGGACCAGTACTGTTCTCAGTATTTTGAAATGTGGGGTGGTAGGGTGGTATTACCTGTTGCCACAATGACTGGGCAGCACCATTGGAATTCTTTTTTTTTTTTTAGAAAGAGGGACAGCGAAAGGGAGAGAAAGAAAGAGAGAATCAACTTTTTAGTTTTTCATGTGCCTTTCACAGCTCTGACACTTCATTGTGTGTGTGGTGCTGGGGTTAGTTCGAACCAGCATCCTTGCACATGCCAGGCAAGCACCTTAAGTGCTCCATCCCCACCGATGGCATTTAAATGGGTGAAAATCAAAGACAAAGGACATCTGCAGGGGCTAGAATTGTGACTCAGCAGTCAGTAGTTGGAGCATTTGCCTGGCATATGCAAGGACCCAGGTTCAAACCACAGCACCACATACACAACTAAGTGTTGAAGAAACAAAGGCCACATGAAAAAATAAATAAAATAAATAAAATCCATTCTCTCTCTCTCGCTCTATCAAAAAAAACCAAAAAACAAAAAAAAAACAACATCTGCAATATAGGGATATTCCTTCCTAATGAAGCATTGCCCTTCACCCCACACAGCTTTCAACTGTCCTGTCAAATGTAAGTAGAAAATGTATTTATAACTACCTGAATGATTTTATAAAGAAACATTGCATTTTTTGTACAATTTTAATGTGCTCAAAATTTCTCAGGAATGAAATTATCATGTACAGGAAAGGAAGATTTGATTGTTTTATATTCTAAACTTCACTAAGAGTTTTCACCATTTCAGAAAACTATAACACCTGTCTCAGCACCATTCATGATAATTTACCAACTACACAACATATCTCTATAACTGTGCTTGTAGCTGGTACATTTGATATGATTCCACATGAAGACACAGTATTCTCGTATTTCATTAAGCCTTTTGTATAGTCATATCTACTGGTATACAATATATTAAAATGCCTATTTTCTTTATATCTGTTTTATAATATAGTTAGAACATTGTATTAACCAATCGTGTCCCATAATCATAACTTGGGACTGAAAAGATTAATCTTTTTTTTAAATTTTGGTACTGGGATTTAAATCATTACTGTTGAGTTATATCCTCAGCCCTTTTTATTTTTGTTTTGAGACAGGTTTTTGCTAAGTTGCACAGGCTAGCCTTAAACTTGGGATCCTTCTGCCTCAGTCTCCAAAGTAGCTGGGATTATAGGAGTGCTCCCCAATGTCCACCTAATGGATTAATCTTTTATGGATTTATAGTTTAGGATAAATTATATGATAAATAAATTTCATTTATCAATAAAAGAATGGGCATTACAAAATATTTAAAATACTCTATAATTCCTATATAAGGGCTGGAGCGGTGGCTCAGCAGTTTCAGTGCTTGTCTGGTGGGCACAAGGACCCGGGTTCAAACCCCAGCACCACATACACAACTAAGTCTTGGAGCAACTAAGGCCATGTGAAAAACTAAATAAAGTTGTTTCTCTCTTTCCCTATCTCTCTCACTATCCCTCTCTCTTTAAAAAAAAAAAAATCCTATGTAGATCTATAGATTCAATGCAGTCCCTATGAAATTCCAGAACATTTTTTTTGGCAGAAAGAATAGGATGTTTTGAAATCATATGAGAATGCAAGGGCCCCCAGGTAAGCAAAACAATTTTGCAAAAGATAAATTGGAGGACTCACTTTCCAATTTCAAATCCTACTACTACAGTAATCAAAACAGTGTGATGCTGGTCTAAGGGCAGGGCAGATAAAGGGATCAGTGGGGAAGAATTTAGAGTCCAGGAATAAATCCATTTACCTGTGGCAAAATGATTTTTGTTAAGTATTTAGCTTTGTGTGTGTGTGTGTGTGTGTGTGTGTGTGTGTATGGTACTGGGCATTGAACCCAGGGCCTCACACATACTAGATAAATGCTCTACCAGTAAGCTACATCCCCATTTTTTTTTTTTTTTTTAAAGAAAGAGGGGACAGAAAGAGAGAAGCAATTTTTATTTAGTTTTTCATGTGACTTTCATTCCTGGGACACTTGGTTGTATATGTGGTGCTGGGGTTTGAATTCACATACTCATGCATGCCAGGCAAGCACCCTTAACTGCCAAGCCACCACTCCAGCCCCTATATCGCCAATCTTACAATGATCTTTCAACATATGGTGCTAGGACAACTGGATATTGACGAAGACTTTCCCCTTGACCCAACTCTACCCAGCCTTATGGAAGCCCTCAAAGCCTCAATCTTTAATGTCTTGTTGGGTCTGAATTCACCTAGTTTTGGGAACAAACCTTAGTTTAGAAAGAATTCTCATACTCAATATCTGATCACCCTAAATACCTGACCATATGTCCACCTCCTACCATCCCCCAGGTGATGTCTGACCACTTTGACCTTCCTTCAACAAGAATCCTGTCAATTTATTCAGAATCTCCCCTTACATAAGACATTTTGTCTTAGTAACTTTCCATTCACTGACCACTCATTGTGCTCCGTGGCTATAAATACTCACTTTCCTTCATTGTTGTCAGTGTTGAGTTCAATCTCTCCCTATTGCCATGGTCCTTTGAATAACATCTTTCATACTAGTATCTTTAACAAGTGTCAAAATGATTTTTTCTTTGACAGTATCCACAAGTAAAGCATGAATTTGGACTTCTACCTTATACCATATGTAAAAATAAACTAAAAATGGAACAAAGATATAAATAAAGAATTAAAACTTTAAAACTCTTAGGAGAAAACTGTAGATTTTTCCTTACCTTGGGTTAAGCAACAGTTTCTTAGATAGAACACCAAAACCACAAGAAAAAAAGAAGAATTTTTTTTTAAATTAGACTTCATCAAAATTAAAAACCATGTGCAGTGACTCAAACTTGTAATCTGAGCCACTTGGAGGCTAAGGCAGGAGGATATATATTTAAGGCCACGCTGAACAACTTAGGAAGATCCAGTCTCCATATAAAAAATAAATAAGGGCTGGGGATGTAGCTCAGTGGTAAAGCATACATTCAATCCCCAGTACTTCAAAAAAAAAGAAAAGCAGAATAAACAACAACAAAAAATTGTGCCTCAATGTACACTATCAAGAAACTGAAGAGCTTGGGTTGTATCTCAGTATATGTGAGGTTGTGCATTCAGTCCCCAGCACTGAGAAAAAACTATACACTGGGGCAAAAATTTAACTGGTTTTTTTTTTTGTTTGTTTGTTTGGTTTTTTTTAAAGTAATAAGGAGAGAGGCTGGAGCGGTGGCTCAGTGGTTACGGTGCTTGCCTGGCTTGCGCAAGTATGCGAGTTCAAACCCCAGCACCACGTACACAAAGTAAATCGTGGAGCAGCAAAAGCCACATGAAAAACTAAATAAAATTGATTCTCTCTCTCTCTCACTAGCCCTCTCTCTTAAAGAAAAAAAAAAAAAGAAGGTAATAAGGAGAGCCTGATTTGTTTAAAGATTAGCAATGTGGAACACAAAACATTTTGCTACCCTTGAGGCAGAAAAAGTTAGGCAGTTCTGTGTAGGCAGAGCAATGTGGGTTGATAAGGAGATCATCTTTTCCGAGAAGGCAAACACACTCCCAGTGCTAATGAGGGTCTGATAAGACAGGCCCAGATGCAGACTCCCTGCTGCTAAGCAAGGAACCACAATCTTTCTTGGGGCCTAAGGCATGGATCAAAGAACCTAATGAATGGATCAGAGACTGGACCAGAATTCCCAGCGCCTGTACAGGGGCAGGGAAGCAGTGACCAATCCAGGAGAGGTTGTCATATAAAAGGTGCAAACCTCACTGCCTCATCGACTTTGTCCACTTCCCCCACTGGGGGAAGTCTGCTCTTCTCTCTATGCTTTACTTTCTATGCTTTCTATAATAAAACTTGTCTACTACGCTTGCCTCGGTGTCCCTTGGTCTCATTCTTCGACTCCAAGAGACACGAACCCGACATCCACATCACCGGCATCACCCTTTCCACAAAAAGGATCTCTCTCAGCTTTTGTTTGATTCATGTTGGAGATATAAGGTTGTATGTTAACTAATGCTTACATAGACTCAGGAAAAATCCAGCCTTTCTGGAGAAACTCAGGGAGGCGTTGAGAAAACACATCATCGTGGACCCTGAGTCCGTAGAAGGCCACATAATTTTAAAGGACAAATTTATCACTCAGATGGTCCCAAATTGGCATATGGCCCTGATCAGTCTTTAGATAACAATCCCCAGCTTGCAACCTCCATCTTTTTTAACAGAGATCAGGAGGAGAGGAAAGAAAAGGAACATAGAGATGGAAAAGGCTGAGGCACTGTTACGGCTCTTCAAGGAGTAAGTTTCTGGGATAATAAAGGAGAGAAATGGAATGGACACGAAGACACAAAAGTTATTTCCATTGTGAAAAAAGGGGACATTACCTGCAGGAAAGCCCATAGGCCAAGCAACCACTGATGGAGATGGAAAATTTCCAGTAGCCCGGTTAAAACTGGGAATTTGGTCTCTGCGCTGAAATAGTGTTAGCAGCTACCCAGCCAAGAGCTGAGGTTTTCCACCCGCTGTTTTTTACTTTTTTAAGAGAAAGAATTTTATTTAGTTTTTCATGTGGCTGAGCCTCCCGAATTGCTGGGATTACAGGCATGTTATACCCACTGGCTCAATAAAAGCTTATTGATGAATTAATTGACATGAAAACCTAATTCAAGAAAAGAATGAGAAGCCTTCAGTTTCTCTAATATGATACCTGTTTGATTTTTCAAAAAATAGACTCTGCTAGAAATTGAGTGTTTTTTATTTTGGTTTTGTTGTTGTTGTTTAGTGCTGTGGATTGAATCCAGGGTCTTGTGCATGTGTTATAAATGAAATCAAACATGTGGTCGAGTGTGGGTAAGCAAGGCAGAAATTTTACTTAGGCCTTGTTCGGCCATAAGAATGCCCCTACCTAGGAAGTGAGGGGTTTTTAATGCGGACCTGCTGCAATATTGCCCTTTGCTCTAATTGGAGGAGCTCAGGTGCACAGTCTGCGCGATTGACTGTGATTAGGTGGAGGCAGGTGCAAGAGGAAGTAGGTGGCGACTGGGAGAGAATGGGGTTAGGGGGTTGATGCACACGTGGGGAGGGTCGTAGTGCTTCAAAGTTCACCGGAAAAGGATGGCTGGGTACCAGAAGGGGTCCTTGGAAAGAGGTGGGTGTACACAGGTGTGGGAGTTACTATCTTCACAGGGAGAGGGGATCTAAAATGGAGGTAGTAGGTTATACATCACAGTCTTTCAAGTTTGACAGAAAAGACATACATCTTACACATGTTAGGCAAGTATTGTACCACTGAGCTACATCTCCAGGTTTTTTTATTTCATTTTGAGACATGTTCTCACTAAGTTGACCAGGTTGGCTTGGAATTTGTAATCCTCCTGTCTTAGCTTCCAAAGGAGCTGGGACTGTGGGTGTGCACCACCACAATCAGCTGAATGTATAATTTTTTTATTTTTCTTTTTTAAATAGAGGGACAGTGAGAAAGAGAGAATCAATTTTATTTTGTTTTTCATGTGACTTTCATTGCTCTGACACATCACTGTGTATATGGTGCTGGGGTTCAGACTCAAATCCCCGTGCATGCCAGACAAGTACTGCAACCACTGAGCCACCACTCCAACCCTGAATGTATAATTTTGTTGCTACCCGGGTGTCCCTGGGCAGCGGTTGAGGCGATCCGAACCAGCCGGATCGTCTCGCCGGGGGCCGAATAAGGACCAGTAGGGAAGGCAGGGATGTGGGGGGGAATGCCGGCCGCAAGAATGCTGGACCTCCTTTCCCTTTCCCTGGGGGTCCCTCTCCTCCTGGCCAGGGAAAAAACTCAGTCTCACTCGTGGGTGGCCCCTTGAAACTTCTTCCCTTTATTTCTAAGGCACATGGCTTGATATAGCCAGAGCAGGCTGCTAAAGGACCAATGGTGAGGCAGCAGACTGGCTTGTTCCAGCCAATGAGGGACTACTACGTTGGTGACGTCATCTATCACCGACTGGGAAGGTGCAGAGAGAGAGAGAAAGTAGCACTCCGGCGCAGGCTCATAGTCCGTTTTGCTCAGAGTACTCGAAATATGAAGGGGGAGGGAAGAGAACTGTTATGGCGTCTAGTACGGCGATTTTTCTTTTGCACAGAGCCCAACATAATTTTATTTATTTTTTTTCCAGTATGAGCATCTTTTATGCTAATCTCTGTATCATTCCAATTTTAGTATATATGCTGCCAAAGCAAGCACCTGAATGTATAATTTTAAATGCAATAATTATTTATTTGTCTTTTGTTGTATTGGGTTTGAACTCAGGACTCTGTACCACTGAGCAACATCCCCAGCCCTTTTTATTTTTTATTTTGAGACAAGGGGTCTTGCTAAATTGCTGATGCTGGCCTTGAATTTTCGATCTTCCTGCCTCAGCCTACCGAGTAAGTGGATTACAAGTATATACCACTTTGCCTAGCTAAAATTATTTTAATTGTGCTTTACTATATATAACCTAAAATTTAGCATCATAGCCATGTTTTAATGTACAGTTCAATAGTATTAAGGGCATTCACGTTGTTATAAAACCATCACTACCTCCATCTCCAGAACTCTTCTGGATCTTTTAAAATTGAAAATCTTCACCTATTAAATAATAATTCCAAATTTTCCCCTCCTCCCAGCTCTTTGCAACCACTATTCCACTTTCTGTCTCTGAATTTACTCTACATGCTTCATTTAAATGTAATTATATAGTATTTGTCTTTTTGTTATTGGTTTATTTCATAGCATGACATCCTCCAGGCTCATCCTTATAGTCAGATGTGTCAGCCTTTCCTTCCATTTTAAAGCTGAGTAATATTCCGTTGTGTTTACATGTCACATTTTGTTTATTGATTCCTCCATCAATAGATATTTGATTTGCCTCTACCTCTTGGCCATGTGAAAAATGCTGCTGTGAACATGGGTTCACAAATAGCTCTTCAAAACCCTGCTTTCAGTTATTTTACATATAATTATTGAACATATGATTTTGATAATTTTTTTAAATTTTTTTAAGAGAGAGAGACAGTGAGAAAGAATCAATTTTATTTAGTTTTTCATGTGGCTTTCATTGCTCCGAGACTTCACTGTGTATTCAGTGCTGGGATTTGAACTCATGTCCTTGAGCATGCCAGGCAAGTGCCATAACCACTGAGTCACTGATCTAGCCCCAATTTTGATAAATTTTTAATTTAAAAAAAATTTTTTTATATTACTGGGATTTGAACCCAGGGGTTCTTAACCACTGAGCCACATCTCAGCTCTTTTATATTTTATTTATTTATTATTTTATTTTAAAAAGGGACAGTGAGAGAAAGAGAAAAACAATTTTTTGATTTAGTTTTTCATGTGGCTTTTGTTACTCCAAGACTTCATTGTATACGTGGTGCTGGGGTTTGAACTCGCGTATTCAAGCATCCCAAGGAAGCACTATAACCACCAAGCCACCCCTCTAGCCCCTTTTATATTTTATTTTGAGACAGGGTCAAGCAAAGTTGCTTAGGGCCTCACTAAGTTGCTGAGACAGCCTTTGAACTTGTGATCTTTCTTCCTCAGCCTCCTGTGTCGCTGGGAATTACAGGCATTCCCCCACCGTGCCTGCCTAAAAATTCTTAATATTAAAGAATTAAGACTACTTTTGAAGTCTAGGAGAGGCCAGGTACAACTGACCTGGTCAACAATGTTGGATCTCATTTTCTTTTTTAGCACTTCTTCAACTCCACTCCTACCCTCCAAGCCCCTCAATTCAATGATTCAAACTCCTATCCTCCCCCAAATATGAAGACTCCTTGTAAAAAAATAGTAACCAGAGAAAAAGTGGAAGGTTTGCTCAGACAGCATAGAACCCGCATAATAAAAGTAACAGATTAGCAATAAATAACAATAAAGTAGAACAATTATACTCATACACTGTAATAAAAGTTACATGAAAGTGGGCAAAGAAAAAAAAAGTGGAAAGTTTCTTTTCACTTTTCCCAAGTTCTTTTCCAAAGAAAACATCTAGATAGATAGGTAGGTAGGTAGCTAGGTAAGTCAATAAATAGATAAGATAGATGATAGGTATAGGTGATATTGCTAATGACTGGTCAATATGGCCAATAAAGATTCAAGTACCCAACCCTGTTGGATGAGAACTTTGAAGGGCTGCAATGGTTCTCAATCTCCCCATGGGATCACTAAGCCTCCTGACTCTATCACAGCCTAATTTTCCTAATACCCAACCCTGTATCCTTTTCTTCCTCCACAAATGTGGATCCCAAAAGCACTTTCCAATAAATTTCCTACACATAAACCTTCACCCCAAAGTTTGATTTTCCAAAAATCCAACCTGCCAAGTTATTATTTTACAACTATTCCTTCTCCTCCTCCTCCTTTTCCTTCTTGTCTTTCTCCTTTCCCTCTTCCTTCTTTTCCTCCTCCTCCCCTCTCTCCTTCTTTTTTAAGAGAGAGAGGGACAATGAGAGATAATCAATTTTATTTAGTTTTTCATGTGGCTTTTCTCGCTCTGGCACTTCATTGTATATGTGGTGCTGGGGTTTGAACCCACGTCCACGTCCTTGGACATGCCAGGCAAGTGCCACAACTGCTGAGCCACCCAGCCCCTCACCAGGGATTTTTATTTTTCTTTCTGGATCAGTTACAAACTATTCCTTACACTTGTCACAGGCACAGCATTCTGAAAAACAAACAACAAAATATTAATGAGACATATAATTTTCTCTTTGCCCCTATTAATTCTTTTCCCCCTTCTCACAATTCTGGAGGATGGAAGTTAGAGATCAGGTTGTCAGCATGATTAGGTTCTAATGAGGGCATTCTTCAGGTTTACAGACTGCTGACTTCTCCTTATATCCTCTCATGGCAGAAAGCGTGCTAACTATCTGTCTGGTCTCTTTTTTTGGTACGAGGGATTGAGCCCAGGGGTGCTTAACCACTGAGCCACATCCCCAGCCCTTTTTATTTTTTGTTTTGAGACAGGGTCTCAGTAAGTTGCTGATGCTGGCTTTGAACTCATCATCCTCCTGTCTCAGCCTCCTGAGTAGCTGGGATTACAGGTATGTGCCACCTGCCCAGCTGTCTGGTCTCTTATGAAGAGCAACATCTTCATGACTACGTTACCTCCCACAAATTCCACTTCCTGAACATGTTCACAACGGGTTAGAGTTTCAATATATGAATCTTAGGGGATACAAACATTTAGTCCTCTATACCCCTAAATTACACAATTACACACACACACACACACACACACACACACATATAATATTATGTATTGTTTTGTGTGTGTATATATATATATATTTAAAGATAGAGGAAAAGAGAATCAATTTTATTTATTTTTTAATCAGGCCTTTGTTTCTCTGACACTTAGCTATGTATGTGGTACTGGATTGAACCTTGTGTCCTTGCACAGGCCAGGTAAGCACTGTAACTGCTGAGCCACCACTCTGGTTCCCCTAAATTATATTTTGTTTGAGATTAGCTTACATAAGATTTTTTTTTTTTTTTTTTAGGAGAGACAGACAGTGAGAGGGACAGAGAAAGAGAGAAACAACTTTATTTACTTTTTCACATGGCCTTAGTTGCTCCAACACTCAGTTGTGTACATGGTGCTGGGGTTTGAACCCGGGTCATTGTGCTTGCCAGGCAAGCGCCGAAATCGCTGAGCCACCGCTCCAGCCCCTACATAAGATTTTTTAAAATAAAATTTTCTCATTCTTTTATTTTCAAAATTTCCCATGTGATTTTATTGAAATTTTCTTCCATATTACATTATGTTATTTATTTATTTGATAAAGATGGATCTCACTAGGTTGCTTAGACTGGCCTCAATACTGGCAAAAGACTCTTACCTCAGCTCTCCTAGCAGCTGGATCTATAGGCAGGCACCACTGAGCCCACTGAACCTAGCTAATAGAAGGTGACATTTTGACATTTTGTAGGTAAGTTTCTGGTACCTTCTATGGATGGATAAACATAAAAATTTGCTTACATGTACTATTATAACCTACATTTGGACTTATTTCATTGAACTTATAAGATTTTAGTTTATCATTCTTTTTCCTTACTATATTCTTTCTTTTCTCATGCCATTTCATGTACTGATATTGTTTCCTACGTTCATTTTCTGTTCCATTCCTGATTTCTCATTGCTTTTTTGTTTGCTGTTTCCAGTACTGAGGATTGAACCTTGGGCTTTGCACTTGCTAGACAAGCACTGTACCTCCAGCCAGATTGTTTACTTTTTTATTTACTTATTTATTTTTCAGGGAGAGGGAGATAGAGAGAGAAGGAGAGAGAGAAATTTTATTTATTTTTTCATATATTTCTCTGACACTTAGTTGTATATATGGTACTGGGGTTTGAACACAGGTCCTTGGGTATGCCGGGCAAATGCTCCAACCACTGAGCCAACACTCCAGTCTCAGATTGTTTATTTTTTTTTTATTGGTCTGGAAATCAAACCCAGGGCATCATGCATGTTAAGCAAGCACTCTACCACTGAGCTCCATCCCCAAACCCTTGAGTGTTCTTTACTTATTTTATTTTATTTTTTGAGAAGGACAGTGAGAGAGAAAGAGAGAGAGAGAGAGAATAAATTTTTATTGAGTTTTTCACATGGATTTCATTGCTCTGATACTTAGTTGAATACATGGGTGCTGGGGTTTGAACCCGTGTACTTGCACATGTGCTGTAACTGCGGAGCCACTGCTCCAGCCCCCTTGAGTGTTCTTTGTATATTCTAAATACAGATCTTTTATCAGATCTTTGATTTAAAAATATTTGCTCACAGTCTGGGACTTGTCTTTTCACTCCTATTTTGGCTTATGAAGAACAGAGGATCTGCAGTTTGATGATGTCCAATTTGGGGTTTTAATTGGATTGTACTTTCTGTGTTCTATTTGTTATCATTTTCTTTTTCAAGATACATACTTAATTACAAATGTTTCTAGAACAAAATCTATAGCAATTAATCATTTAAATTCTAAAAATGACAACACTTTACTTCCCAAACATCTCTCTTTGCTCCAACTACTTATTGTATTAAAAACCTCCTCATTTTGCAAGTGCAAGTACCTGGGTTCAAACCCCAGTACCATATACACAATTAAGTGTGAGAGAAACAAAGGTCAGACGAAAAAGTAAATAAAATTGATCCTTTCTTATTCTCTCCCTGTCTTAATTTTTTTCATTTTTAAATCTGTAAATGTGGCTACCTTCTTGAAGGAAAATCATGGCAAATGTTTTATAATAAAGTCCTTGATTTGGCACTGCCAGGAAAAAAATCCTGCCCAGACAAATTTATCCTTGTTCTCAACTTGCATGACATTTGAAGAATTTTATACTCATATTGTCTTTAAATGTTACTTCTCATTATTATTCCTATTAAGAACTTCCTATAATTGACACTTATTATTAGGTGTGTTTGTCCCATACTAGCTCTATTCTCACCCCAGGAGGTGAGTATTGTCATTCTCTTGTTACAGAGGAGAAGACTGTGACCTGGAAAGGTTAAATTATTTGCCCCTGCTAGGAAATGGCAGAGATGGGATGGCTTGTTAGCTTGCCTTTAACACAGACCTGGTTATATTAATGAAAATGGCACTTTTCTTCTGATTTTAATTTTCTACTATCATTTTATTATAAATAAGTATATGCTATGAATGCATTTGTTAAATGAACAGTTAATATAGTACAGACTTGAAAGGGAATGCTTTTTTTGTTTGTCTTTATTGAAGTAGTGGGTAATATACCCAGGGCCTTACACATGCTAGTCAAACACTCCACTATTGAGCTACGTTCCCAGCTCTGGGAAAATGGTTTAAAAAAAAAACTCACTTTGATTAAAAGTTTAAGCTTACTTTATTTATTTATTTATGCAATACTGGGAATTAAACCCAGGGCCCCACACATGCTAGGTCAGTACTCTTAACACTGAGCTACATAATTGGGTGCAGTGAGGTTGGTGAGAGTTCCAGCAAATCAAAGAACATATATGGCTGCTGGGAATAAGGCTGCACTGTAGACAGCTTATGCTTTTGAAAGAAGATAAAAATTTGGATTCATTTACATAAAACCTTTCAAAATTTGAGAGTGATTATCATAATCTTAACCATGCTTCACTCCAAAGTGTGTGGATCAACAAAATGTCCACATAAGTGTGGCTGGTTTTGATCATCAGATCACCCTGTCCAGCCTTTGCTTCATCCTCTTTCAACAAAGCTCACATTCCATAAACCTGCAGTTAAATTGTTGCAATAGTAGTAATCAGAGCATTTAATCCCTTTTTTAAGTTGTTTTTATCTTTTTTTTTAAAGAGAGAAGGACAGTGAGAGAGAGAGAATCAATTTTTATTGAGTTTTTCACATGGCTTTCATTGCTCTGACACTTCGTTGTGTACATGGGTTGCTGGGGTTTGAAGCTGTGTGCTTTCGCATGCCAGGCAAGTGCCATAACCACCGAGCCACCACTCCAGCCCTTTTTTTTGAGATAGGGTCTCTCTAAGTTGCTGAGGTTGGCTTTGAACTTGTGAACTTTCTGCCTTAGTCTCCCAAACCTCTGGAATTATAGGCGTGCACCACCACACCAAGCCCTTTTTAAAGGTTTAATGTTTGTTTTGTGAGGATCATGGTCTCTTGTGTTGCCCAAGTTGGTCTTGAGTTCCTGGGCTCAAGGGGTCTTCCTTACTCAACTTCTCAAGTAGCTGGAATTACTGGTGTATACCACCATATGTAGCTTAAGTTGGGTTTTTTTGTTTGTTTGTTTGTTTGTTTTAAGACAGAGGGAGAGAGAGAGAGAGAGAAAATCAATTTTATTTAGTTTTTCATATGGCTTTCATTGCTCTGACACTTTGTTGTGTACGTGGTGCTGGGTTGGTGCTGTTTCCTCCTGCATGCCAGGCAAGCGCCATATGGCCGAGCCACTGTTCCAGCCCTTTAGCTGAAGTTTTAATGTTTGATAATTTCTTGAATGTGTAATCTTCAGGTAAAGTACTTGTAATTTTTGAGATTTTCTTTTAACAGCTTAATATGAGAAATTTCGAACACAGAAGACTTTTACTTTAAAAACTGAAATAAGTCCTCATTATAGAGCTTCAACAAGCTGATACACATGGACAATTTTGTTTCATCTATTTGTCTACCTATTCCTCACCCCTATCACTGGATAATTTCTAAGCAAATCCAAGACATTGTATAATTTCAGCCAGGAATTAAAGATGATTATTTGCATATTTGTGAAGTCTTGGGTTTGATCCTTGGCACTACAAAAAAATCAGAGAAATTACTTAAGATGAAAATCCTTAACTACTGGGTATGGTGGTGCATGCCTATGATTCTAGAGACTCTGGAAGCTGAGGTAGGAGGATTGCTAGTTCAAGACTAGCCTCAGCAATTTGAGACCCTGTCTCAAAATAAAAAATATAAAGACTGGGGTTATGGCTCAGTGGTTAAGCAGCCCTGGGTTTAATTCCTAGTACCCCCCTCCCCAAAATTCTCAACCCAATGAAATTACTAGAATTAGGAGCCTTGAATAAACCTCTAAAATCAATGGTAATTGAATTAGCTACCTCAGCTTTCCAGAGATAGGATAAAAAGTTTGGTTCAGGGCTGGAGTGGTGGCTCAGCGGTTTCGGAGGACCTGGGTTCAAACCCCAGCACCATGTACACAACTAAGTGTTGGAGCAACAAAGGCCATGTGAAAAACTAAATAAAGGTGTTTCTCTCTTTCTCTGTCTCTCTCACTGTCCTTCTCTCTCTTTATTTATTTATTTATTTTTTTTGAGGAGTAAAAGGAGTAGGATTTATTTAGGAAGAAGAGCAGAGACTCCGCAAAGAGGAGGGGTGTCCTGGAAGCAGGACACCGTCTAATGGAGGTCAGGCCAGGGGTTATATAGATTTGGGGTATGAGCATAATTAACATTTATGCAAAGCAGGCATTGAGAAATGCATCAACTCCATTGGTCAAAATCTATGTAAAACAGGCATTGAAACTGGTCAAGATCACCATTGGTTAAAACAAAAGGTGGCAAATACTTCCTAGTATCCACCTGTGACCACCCCATCTTAGTCAGGGACTAGGGTGAGCCTCAAGGTCTTTTTGCATTTGAATGCCCTGAGCACACCCTGTTAATCACTCTCTGCCTCTGCCAGCTAGCTCTTGATAGGGACCCTCTGTCCTGACTACCTAGCCATTTCACTGTCTCTCCTAAACCGTCTCATTTCCCCCTCTGAAGAAGTATTCCTAACTGCCTTTAGGGAAAAAATGGGCGATGTCCATTCTGGCTACTTCCTGCTGATATGGGGCGTAGAATGGGGACGGCAGTCAGGGACCTTTCCCTAGAGACCTATATCTAAAAGGGCCCTTCAGCAGAGCTTGGTTGTAGATTTCCATGTGCGATGGCATCTTGCTGGTCTGGACAACTCAGTTATTCATGACGGCAGTTGGCAGGTGACTGGGCAAGGCCTTTATCCAGTAGGAAAATGTTAACAGGATAAACAAGACACCAAAATATTAGTTTTTAAACTGTTAGCACAAAAATAATCCTAATTAGCCATTTCCTAAAAAGTTTGAAGACAGTGACTTTAAATCTTTAGTGGGGGCTGTTTATGACTTTGGAAATATTAGTAAAGTTGTTAAAAACATAGCATTTACTCTTTAGTGTTAATTTTTGCCTGGTAGAGATATTTTCTTTGGCTGTGTAACTTCCCAGTTTTATTTACCTTTGAGAGAATTAATAAGCATAAACCTTGAGCAATGTTTAAAAAAAAGCCATTGTCTCTGTTGTTAAATGTCCATGTAGGACCAAGCGTTGGTTATATTCTCCTGCCAGGTGTTTAAGACAACTTGACCAAAAATGATCTTGTTCCTATCTATTGCTACAAGTCAGCTGAAATTTACCAGGGTCATTCATGGTGTACTTGTGAAAAGCCTCTTGGCTCTTTTAATAGTGGTGCCATCTGCCAGGATACGTCAGGGTGTTGCTGACCACATGTGGCTTCCCTTGGAAGCATCTGGGACATTGCCCTTCAATGATTATCCTCTTTGCAGAATGTCCACTGGTTGGCCTTCTGTTCTCTAGGGTTACCTGATCCCCCTGATCGGGAGGTCTTGTTACCCAGAGTTGTGAAGCCTATAGAAGTTCCATTGTGCCCAGAGTTTTGCTGACCAAACAGGGCAAGGGTCAAAATATTGACTATTTTCCTTAACCCTTTAACTGTCTTAACTGATTTCCTTGATTTGGTGTTAAACAACCAGCAGGCCAGTTGCACCAGTCTTAGAAGTGGACATATTAAGTCACAGTTTAATTAGGATCAATAACAGTGCTTGAAATTAGTAGCATATCTTATCTGTCCTGTAGGTGATGGCATGTCTTAACTCAGGTTCTTCTGTTAGAAGTAGTACTTCTGTAAAACACTAATAAGCAACAGTTTTAAAGATATGCAAGGAATATACAACAAGGAATTAACAGGGGTAAATACATTTAGGAAACAGTGTTATGATCAGGAAAACAGTCAAAGCATACAGATAAGTCAGGCTTTTAAACGGCAGTGACCCTTTTACGTCAGATGCATTTACTCTGCCTGTAAACCTACATAAAGTTACACAACATTTAGACAAAGCTTGAACATTTTTTGACCATAAGAACAATCTGTTAACTGATTGTGTCAATTATATTTAACTTAATGTAACACAAGCTTTTGAGATTTACCTTTCATAAACCTTTTGCGACTTACTTAGACATTATATTTTTTTATCCACAAACATTTTTTTTTTTACCCAGGAACATTTTTTTAATTTTAATTTTCATATCAAAGCAAATGTCCATGCCTATAACCTTTTATATTTTTTATTGATTTTTTTAAATCTGTATTTTGATATAATGCTGATGAAACTTTTATTGTTTTTAATTACTTTAAGGTGAGATTATTTAAGTCAAAGCAGTTGAAAAATACAAAATGAAATTGCCAAGAGAAATGGTACCAGTGATCCAAGACTGATTTATAAATGTAACCTCTATGGGTGTGAAAAAAAAAAAAAAGTTTGGTTCTGGGGTTTGGGATTTAGCTCAGTGGCAGAGTGCTTGCCTAGTATGCACAAGGCCCTGGGTTTGGTCCTCAGCCCTGAAAAAAAAAAAGTTTGGTTCTTCAGGAAAACAATTTTGGAGGAGGACTGAAACAGAGATTGAAAGAAGACAAGGCAGATTAAACAATTCACACATATGAGAACCTAAAGGCAACGGCTTGAAGTCAGGAAAAGGCTGTAGGGAAAGAAAGGAGAGATTGGTGAAAATCCATCTTAAGATAGTTTAAATTGGGGGCTGGAGCGGTGGCTCCGGCAGTTACCCTGCTTGCCTGGCATGTGCAAGTACACAAGTTAGAACCCCAGCACCCACGTACACAACTAAGTGTCTGAGCAATGAAGGCCATGTGAAAAACTCAATAAAAATTGATTCTCTCTGTCTCTCTCTCTCTCTCTCTCTCTCTCACTGTCCTTCTCTCTTAAAAAAAAAAAAAAGAGATAGTTAAATTGGGGCTAGAGTGGTTATGGTACTTGCCTGGCATGCATGAGGACACTCTCCCTCTCTCACTGTCCCTCTTTCTTTCTTTCTTTCTTTCTTT
>PVKS010025724.1:0-29523 GCA_004027875.1 Aplodontia rufa | reverse complement strand
TGAAGTGTTGGACCAATTTTTTCTTCTATCAGTTGCAACGTAGCTGGTTTAATACCAAGCTCCTTGATCCATTTTGATTTGATTCTTGTGCAAGGAGAAAGATATGGGTCTAATTTCAACTTTCTGCAGGTGGAAGACCAGTTTGTCCAGCACCATTTGTTGAAGAGGCTGTCACTTTTCCATGTAATATTTTGTCCCCCTTTGTCAAAAATCAGATGTTTAAAGATTTGAGGATTTGTTTCGGGGTCTTCTATTCTATTCCATTGGTCTTCTTCCCTGTCTTGATACCAGTACCATGCTGTCTTTGTTACTATGGCTCTATAGTATAGTTTTAGATCTGGAATGGCAAAACTGCCTGTTTCTTCTTTCTTGCTTAGTAGTGCTTTGGCAATTCTTGGTTTCTTATTGTTCCAAATGAATTTGAGAATTGCTTTTTCTATGTCTTTAAAGAACGACATAGGTATCTTTATAGGGATAGCATTAAATCTATATAAAGCTTTTGGTAGAATGGCCATTTTTATTATATTTCCTCATTTTTTTAAGAGAGAGGGACAGTGTGAGAGAGAGACAGAGAGAATCAATTTTTATCTAGTTTTTCACATGGCTTTCGTTGCTCTGACACTTCGCTGTGTATGTGGGTGCTGGGGTTTGAACCTATGTACTTGCGCATGCCAGGCAAGCGCCGTAACTGCTGAGCCACCTCTCCAGCCCCTAAAGCTCCTCTTTCTTGACTTAAAGTAGAAATTGTCTTCTCTCCAGTGCATGTGTGTGTGCACGTGTGCACACATGTGTATGCGCATGTGAGTGTATGGAGGTTGAAAAGCTCGCAGCACGTCAACGACACTCTCCACAAATGCTCTTCTGGACTCCAGTCTCACACCTTTTACAAGACACAACATGGAAGTTCAAGGTTAAGAGCCCTGTCATTGATTAGGGACTGTCTTTGTACATCCTGCTTTATGATTACTCATATTTGGAATATATCTGATTACCTCAGCCAAGCCTATGTCAATTTCCTGTTTCACATCATACACTCATTTCTAATTATTAGGTAGAAAATTACCTTAAATAATCTAGTGCGTACTTGGGTGCATGGGAAAAAATCATGTAGAAAGCAAAATACAAAAATATAAACACCAGTAGTAAGTGAGTTATCTTTAAAGGAAACAGCCATGAATGCAAAGAAAGAAAAAAAATTTTTTGAAATAAGGAAAGTACTCTATATTAGGATAAACTTGAGGCCATTACTCCAGTAAGCAAGAATGTGAGGGCTTTGTAGCTGAGCTGTGAGCTGAGGACTGATGAGGCTGGAATGATAAACCTTCAAAGGCCTGTCGAAATCTATTAAGGGATGCCAGTTCCTTAATGTAATATAACAAATCCTGGAATCAAGAAAGACAGACAATAGCTTGGTGTGATTCAAAGTAAGCTAAGCTTAGAGCCTGGACATTTACTCTGCTTCTTATTCTATTTATTCTTTTGGTGATGGAGATTGAACCCAGGGCCACACACATGCTAGGCAAATGCTACCACTGAGCTACACCCCAAACCCCATTTGCTGTGCTTCTTAACAAAATATGCCTAACTTTGGAGATAATCACTACCCTTTCTGAGTCTCAATTTTCTCATTTGTAAAGCTAACTAACCTCTAAGAGTTTCTCTAATTGTACACTATTATGCAAAGTGTGAAAGTCAATTGCATGGAAATATGAAGGAAGTGACTGACAGTTTTTTGGGTTGTTTTGTTTTGTTTTGTTTTGAGCATATCTGAGGGATCAAACTTGGACCTCTAAGAACTTTGAATGCATTACCTCATTAACCTTCCAATACTCTAGATGGTTAATATTTTTATTTTCTTTTATGTAAATGTGGAAACTAGGACTGAGGATTTAACTCAATGGTAGAGCACTTGCCTAGCCTGCCTGAGGCATTAGGTTCAATTCTTAACACTGCAAAAGAAAGAAAGAAAACGTGGAAACTGAAACTCACAGGAATGTTGGTAGTCTGGTCCACATCATACAATAAGTAATGGATTAACCACATTTTGAAACCTAGGTCTATCTTACCCCACCCACTCCCACCCAGTCATTTTCTTCTTTTGTTAATTTGTTTTCTTGATATAGTTGCTATGTGAGTTATCTGAGGCTGACATTATAAAGAACTAAAGTCAAAGTGTTGTGCTTCACCAATTAATAGCCAGAGTTTATGAAGACGTCATGGGTTGATATCCTTGAAATTGTTCCCATGAACTGCTGCTCCCTAAAGAAGCCACTTGCTGCTAAACTGTCCTTCCAACAGCACAGTCCAACATCAGAACTAGTAACCTGCATGACCTGTCATCATTGGCTACCCAGGAAGTGATAAAACAGGGTGGCTCGGCATATGGTCTCCCAAAAAGCCTGGATCTGACTCCCAGGCATGAGATCCAGTCACAACTGTGAGACCTTGGGCAACTGCTCCAAGTCACAGCATCTCTTCTGCAAAATGAATATTATAAGAGGTTCTACTTATTCCCTGGTTTTGTTTTTGTTGTTGTTTTTAAGAAAGAGGGGACTGAGAAAGAGAGAGAAAGAGAGAAGCAATCTTCAGTTTTTCATGTGACTTTCATTCCTTGGACACTTCGTTGTGTACTTGGTGCTGGGGTTTGAACTCGTGCACTCGCACATGCCAGGCAAACGCCATAACCACCGAGTCATTGCTCTAGCCCCTTATTCCTTGTTTTATAAGGACAAGTGAGGTAGTGAATGGGACACACTTGGTGAATGTTCAATGAGTATTAGTCTCCGTCATAGCATATTGATCTTATAAATGTAAATATTGGAGTAATGGGATTAGTTATTAGGAGAACAATTTACCAGGGGTTCCCTGGCTTAGGAACTTAAATATTTTATTGTATTTTCTTTTATTTTTTTTCAGAGAGAAGGACAGTGAGAGAGAGAGAGAGAGGCAGAGAGAATCAATTTTTATTGAGTTTTTCACATGGCTTTCGTTGCTCTGACACTTAGTTGTGTATGTGGGTGCTAGGGTTTGAAGCCGTGTACTTGCGCATGCCCAGCAAGTGTCATAACCACCAAGCCACTGCTCCAGCCCTATTGTATTTTCTTAAGACCCTCTGTTTAGACAGTGTGAAGATGATTTTAATTTTCCTATTATTTTATTTATCATTTTTTAATGGTATTGGGAATCAAACCTAGGGCCTTGCAAATTCTAAACAAGCACTTTACCACTGAGCTATACCCCTGGCCTAGGAACTTATATATTTTAACAACATTTCAGAGATACATTCAAATTTGATGTCTCAACATATGCCAAATTTTCATAAGTCACTAAATTCCATTCTGTGTTATAACCTCCACCCAATCTTATTTTCCTGATTTTTCTAATCAGGAAAAGGAAACTTTGGGCAGTTTCCAGGTTGGGAACATCCAGCCTTTTTGGCATGGAGCCATAAGTAGTAGTGAAAGAGTCAGGAGTAACTCCTGTCTTTTGCATCTGCAATCATGCGAGGATGGATCAAAAAGGAGATTAAGCAAAAGATCAATTTGAACAGGATGAGGTAAGAGGAAAACATCAGGACTTGTTTGATTTGAGGAATGTGAGAAATATAAGGGGAAAATAGATAATTGTTTCCTACTTTTTTGACAAGGAGCTCTTTGTGTTCCTGACTTCACTGGGTTCTCTAGAAGCAGAATGCTAAACAGAGCTTGGGTGCTAATACTTTATTGGAAACACAGTAAAGTAAAATAAGACTGAGTAGCAGAAAAGCGAAGCAGAAAAGAAGGGAAAGTGAGCACAAGGTGATATGTTGCCAAGCTGGCCACTGCTTCTTAAGAAAGCCTGACTGGCACATTGCTCATGAAGAACACCAAGAGGCCCCACAGAACCCCTGCATAGACCAGCCCTGCAGGGGGAATCAAGGAGAAGATGCAGCTTTCCCTTCCTTTGCATCGATTCCTTTCACTGGTTTTCATTTGCCCCATGGAGAGTTCTCTCTCCATACTGCTGGATTGTGTTATCCAGCTCCTTTGGGAAACTGATGGGGAAACAACTACAGGATCCACCATGAGCTGCCCCTGGGAAAAGAGCCAGGGCCTCCATGAGTTCACATAGGTTGCACGTGGGCAACAGAGCCACCGCAGCCCTTTTGCCATGAACACAATGGAAACCCTGCCAAAGTCGGACGCTCACCCCCTTGGTGTTAGGAGACCCAACAATTCTATTCCTTTGCTCACATGATTATGGGGCCATTTGTCTTAGTTACTGACTGGTTTTCTGTCCAAAGGTTAAAACAATGTTTATCAAAGACTGGAATTTGGGGTTCTCCAGTGAAACAAAGTCCTAGTTCTGTGCAGAGGGAGGAAGCAGACATGGGAGTTATATAAACTGGGACTGTTATAGTACCTGACAGTATTTCCTTGATCATCCTTACTCCTCTTTCATCTAAGATACACCTTATCTCAAAGACCCCACACAAATCTCTTTCCAACCCAGCTGATAACTGCCAACAGGCCCACTTGCCCCAGTAAAATATTTTCTGAAGATTCTGTCTTCAGATTTTATTAATATACCCTAGCCTCTTGACAGTGGTTTTTTTTTTAATAAAGAGAGAAGGACAGTGAGAGAGAGAGACAGAGAGACAGAGAGAATCAATTTTTATTGAGTTTTTCATATGTTCGTTGCTCTGACACTTAGTTGTATATGTGGGTGCTGGAGTTTGAACCCCTGTACTTGCGGATGCTGGGCAAGTGCCGTAACTACCGAGCCACTGCTCCAGCCCCGTCAACAGTGTTTTTAAAGAATACTGCCATCATCAACTCTAAGGACTTTTTAAAAGAGTCAGATAATTAGAATCAGCTTTGGTGCCTGGCTGGAAAACATGAGACTATGCAGTCCAATCTACTCCTTTTTGTTCTTTTGCATTTTTATTTTGAGATACATAATCCCTTTATTTTTATGTCAAAAAAAGCAATGCCTAGAAAAGGTAAGAGATCTGCCCAAAGTCATTTAGTAGTAACAGTGTCATGACTGAAACACCTTCCTGTCTTCCCAAAGACCTGCTCCCTGGACTCCACACTGCTGGGTGGGAGACTAGGCAAAGGCTCAGATGCCACTTTTATTTCTCTTTACAAAAAAAAGAAAGAAATCTCTGTGGCCTATGGGTTACCTTCTTAATTCTCTTTTATTGCTCTTCTCTATTCCCACTTGTGTTATCCTAGTTTAGTTCTTCACTATATCTCATAAATCAGTTTTAGTCTTCTCTCTAGCTCACATCCAAAGCTATCCCTCCTTCCAGTTAATTCAAATCATCATTGCCAGATTCATTCCAAAATATGATCTCTGTCACGGAAAACTCCAGTCCTTAAAACTTCCGAGGGCTCCTGACTTACACGGGCAGTTGTTCTGTAGCATTTTCAGAGCCACTACATGGGAACCCACCTGACAACCCAGACTTAACCTCTCATCCTACTTAGACACATAACTGTTCATGCGACTTGTTTGCTGAATTCTATTCCTTTGCTCACGCTGTTGTGAGATCATTTCTCTTTGTTACTGACCGATTTTCTGTCCAAAGGTTAAAACAATGTTTATCCAAGAGTGAAACTTTCAATCTCAAGCCAAGAAAAGATATAAATTTTAAAGGAATTTTGGAAAGCATTTCTTTTTCTTTGTCTCACTTTCTGAATATCCAAGAAAAGAATTTCCTATAAAGTATAGTAAAGAAGGCCAGCCTTCTAGACTTTTTGATAACATACTGACTTACTTTAAATCTCATAGTGAAAACTGATTAACAAATCGGGCTTTTATTTTCCCTCACCTAGATTCTCTGTCCCTTAGAAAAAAATTAATCAAGTTACCAACCCATGTTTTAAAAACTGATATTGAGAGCCCTTCCTACCTGACACCCCACATTCTGGTTGGGGCCTGTTTGAGTCCTGCCAGAAGGCACTAAGGACACCACTGGTAGGACCCCCATCTGGAGCAGCCCTGCTCAGGATCAACCAGAGGAGGTTCCCCGCCTGAAGCAGCCCTGCCTACCTACACCCCACATTCCTTTGGGGCCTTTTGGACTCCCGCTGGAAGGTAGGTCTACATTTTGAAAGGTTTAGATTTGTAACCTTGAGCCTGGAACCAAAAGGTAGAGCAACACGAGGACCCAGGCAGAAACAGCCATCTGTAAGATGAGTTGGTGGCTCATCTGATCTTTTGACTTGCAAGGAAAAACCACCTGAAGAACTGCCTACCTTGCCCTCAGGAAATCTCAATTCAAAGATCTACAAGAAGCTCTTCAAAAATGAAGAATCAAACAAGGAGAGGTTCACCTCAAACACAAAACTCCCCCAAAAAGGAAGCCATGGATAGGGACCAAGATGAAAACATTGAAAATATTATCAGTGATCTGATTACTAAAAGGAACAATGAACGAAAAGAAGAAGGGACTTGGTGAGAAAGCACAAGAAATGAAAAACTCTATTAAAAAGAAATAGATACACTCAAAAAAGGAAGTAACAGAACTAAAATCTGGAGTCAATGACATGAGAGGAATCATGGAAGAATTTAATAATAGACTAACTTCTATAGAAAACAGAACCTCAGCTCTTGAAGAAAGAATTTCTGACAATGAGAACAGGCTGAGCAAGCTAGAGCACATGGATGACAAAAAAGAAAAAAAAACTCACAGAACACTAACAGAATTTTCAAAATGTCTGGGATGAAATGAGAAGAAACAATATAAGAGTAATTGGGATAGAGGAAGAAATCTAAACACAAACGAATGGGATAAGGAACATTCTCAAGGTAATTGCTAAAGAAAATTTAGCCCATATAAAAATAGAGTCAGATATGCTCATCCAGGAAGCTTATAAGACACCAAATAGGCCTTATCAAATGAGAAGCTCACCAAGACACGTCATATTTTAAAAATGTACAACAGGCAAATCAAAGAAAGAATATTGAAAGCTGCAAGGGAAAAATGCTAAATCATATTCAGAGGCAAACCAATAAGAATCACATCTAACTTTTCAGTTCAAACTCTAGAAGCGAGAAGATTATAGAAGGAATCTTTCAATGCCTGAATGAACACAATATGCAGCCAAGAATTCTATACCCAGCAAAACTCAGCTTTAAATTTGAGGGGGAAATAAGAACTTTTCATGATAAGAACAAATTTGCAGCATTCATGAACAGAAAGCCAGCATTACAAAGAATTCTCAAAGATAAACTCCAGATACAAGCACAAGCTAATATTCCTCAAAATCCACAAAGAGAGGAAATTCAAAAAAGGTACATGCTATCAATAGACAACAGCACAGAATTTACTAATAAAAGGAACCACAACCACATAATAGTTCTAACACTGAATGTGAATGGTCTCAATGCACCAATTAAAAGACAAACAAGCAGATTGGATCAAAAAACAAAATCCAACACTATGCTGCTTACAAGAACCTCCCCTTATAGTCAGTGACACCCACAGATTAAGGGTGAAAGGATGGGAAAAAAATCTACCAGGCATCTGGCCCAAGACAGCAAACTGGAGTTGCAATTCTTATATCTGACAAAGTGAATTTCAAGCATAAGTTAATCAGAAGAGCTAAAGAAGGCCACTACATCCTAATAAAGGGAACAATACAACAGGATGAAATAACCATAGTAAATATATACTCTCCAAACACCAATGCTCCCAACAATGTGGAAAAAATATTTCAAGATTTAAAACCACTTGTGGACCTCAACACAATAGTACTGGGAGGCTTTAACATTCCTCTATCACCAATAGACAGATCATCAAAGCAGAGAAGCAATAAAGAGATCCCCAGTCTAAACAACAATATAAATCAAACAGATTTAACAGACATCTACAGAATATTCTACCCCAAATTGGCAGAGTATACCTTCTTCTCAGCAGCACATGGATCCTTCTCCAAAATAGATCATATTCTAGTTTACAAAGGACATCTCAGCAAATATACAAAAGTAAATATTATTCTGTGTATCCTATCAGACCATGATGTCATGACCCTAATAATTAATAGCAAAAACCATGGCAAAAAAAGACAAATATACATGGAGATTGAATAACACCCTATTAAAAGAAGAATGGATCCAAGAAGACATTAGAACAAAAATTAAGGAATTTTTGGAAGAGAATGAGAATGAAGACAGAACATATCGAAACCTCTGGGACAGCATGAAAGCATTCTTCAGGGGAAAATTTATTGCACTGAATGTTCACATTAAGAATCAGGATAGATCCCTAACAAATAAGCTTATGCTCCAACTCAAATCTCTACAAACGGATGAACAGTCTAATCCCAAAGTCAGCAGAAGACAGGAAATAATGAAGATCAATGCTGAAATCAATGAAACTGAGAACAACAACAACAAAAAAACAATAAAAATAAATGATGAAGCAGAACAGAGTTGTTTCTTTAAAAAATTAAATAAACCTGACCCCTAGCTAATCTAACTAAAAGGAGAGAATCAAAGCAAATCAACAAAATCACCAATGAAAAGGAGGTGATTACCACTGAACCCCCTGAAATCAGAAAGATTATCAGAACATATTTTGAAAAACTATATTCCTCTAAATTAGATAATCTGGATGGCATGGAAAAATTTCTAGACATATACAACATCCCCAAATTGACACAGGATAACATTGAAATCCTAAACAGTCCAATCACAGGCACTCTATCCATATAGCAATTAAAAGTCTTCCAAAGAAGAAAAGCCCAGGACCTGATGGATTCTCTGCAGAGTTTTATCACGCCTTTGAAGAAGAGCTAACAACTCCCCTCATGAAGTTATTCCAAGAAATTGAAAAAGAGGGAAATCTCCCACTTTTTATGAAGCAATCATAACTGATACCAAAATTCAACAAAGACACATTAAAAAAGAAAACTACAGACCAATATCCCTCATGAATCCCAACGCAAAAATCCTTAATAAGGTTCTTGCAAACCACATTCAAAAACGCAGCAAGAAAATAATTCATCATGATCAAGTGAGCTTCATTTCAGGTATGCAAGGCTGGTTCAACATACACAATTAAATAAATGTAATTCATTACTTAAACAGAATTAAGGACAAAAACCATGTGATCATCTCAATAGATGCAGAAAAGGCCTTTGATAAAATCCAGCACCCATTTATACTCAAAACTCTAGGGAAAATAGGGATCAAAGGAACTTATAATAACTTTGTAAAGGCCATATATGCCAAACCCTCAGCTAGTATAATACTAAATGGAGAAAGGTTGAAAGCATTTCAGCTGAACTCAGGAACAAGACAAGGCTGCCCACTTTCACCACTTTTTTTCAATAAAAGTGTGAGAGACCCTGGCTAGAGCAATCAGACAGGAGGAAGAAATCAAAGGAATAAGAATAGGAAGAGAGGAAGTCAAACTATCCCTTTTTGCCAATGACATGATCCTATACTTGGAAGATAAAAAAAAAAACTCCACCAGAAAACTGCTAGAGCTTATAAACAGATTTGGCAAAGTAACAGGCTACAAGATCAACACCCATAAATCAACAGCTTTCCTGAACACTAACAATAAGAGGGAAGAAGAATAAATCAGGAAATCAGTCCCATTCATAATATCCTCTAAAAGAATAAAGTACTTGGAAATCAATCTAAGAGAAGTAAAATACCTCTATTATGAAAATTGTCAAATGCTGAAAACAGAAATTGAAGAAGACCTGAGAAGATGGAAAGATGTTCCATTCTCTTGGTTAGGCAGAATTAATATAACTAAAATGGCCATTCTACCAAAAGCAACGTATGGATTCAATGCACTCCCCATCAAGATTCCAATGTCATTCTTTACAGATATAGAAAAAGCAATTCTCAAATTCATGTGTTACAATAAGAAACCCAGAATAGCCAAAGCATTACTAAGCAAGAAAGACGAAATATGTGGTTTTGCAATACCAGATCTAAAACTATACTATCAGGCTGTAGTATTAAAAACAGCATGATGTTGGTATCAAAATAGGAATAAAGACAAATGGAATAGAATAGAATACTCCTGAGACAAAGCCCCAAATCTTGAAACATCTGATCTTTGACAAGGAGGACAAAATATAACATGGAGGAGAGACAGGCTATTCAACAATTGGTGCTGGACAAACTGGACAGCCACTTCCAGAAAACTGAAATTAGATCCTTATCTCTCACTGTGCACAAAATAGCAAATCTAAATGAATCAAGGAATTAGGAATTTAATCAGCTACCATACAACTACTAGAAGAAAAATTAGGACAACACTCCAGCATATGGGAGTTGACAACAACTTCCTCAACAAGACTCCTAAAGGGAAAGAATTACAGTCAAAAATCAATGAGTGGGAGGCCATTAAACTAAAAAGTTTCTGTACAGCCAAGGAAATATTCAAAACAGTAAAGAGACAACCTACAGAATGGGAGACAATCATGGCCTGTGATCCCTCTGACAGGAGATTAATATCCAAAATTTATATAGAACTCAAAAATTTCAATATCAAAAACACAAACAATCCAATCAATAAATAGGCCAGAGAGCTAAACAGAAACTTTTCAACAGAGGACATTGAGCAAGCCAATGAATACATGAGAAAGTGTTCTAAATGACTGGCAATCAGAGAAGTGCAAATCAAAACTACATTAAGATTTCATCTCTCTCCAGTCAGACTGGCAAAGATGAAGAATACAAATAATAGCAAATGATGGAGGGGTTGTGGGGAGATAGGAACACCAGCATACTGTTGGTGGAATGGCAGACTGGTCCAGCCACTCTGCAAAGCAGTGTGGAGACTCCTCAAAAAATTAGGGTTGGATCCACCTTATGACCCAGCTATCTCTCTTCTGGGTATTTTCCCTCAGGAGTTCGAATCAGCACATTACAGCAACACAACAAAATCCATTTTCATAGCAGCTCAATTTATAATAGCTAAATTATAAAAACAACACAGATGCCCCTCACTGGATGAATGGACCCAAAAATTCTGGTATATATATACAATGGAGTTCTACTCAGCTATTAGAAACAATGATATTTCATCTATGGAAGGTAAATGGATTGCATTGGAAGAAATCACGCTGAGTGAAGTTAGCCAAATCCAGAAGGTCAAGGGCCTAATGGTTTCCCTCATTAGTGGAGGCTGGACCTAAACCCAGGCTTGGAAGTAAAGTAGACAAACTCATGTATTAGATCCATAGAATAAAAATGCAAAATATTAATATTTATGAGATACAGTTGCAAGATACTTCATAAGAACAAGCTGTGTTGCATACCTGTACAAAAATGTAAATGTTTAATTTAATTAAATTAATGTTTAATCCCATTGTCAAATATTTTGAAGAATAACAAGGGAGGAGAATAGGAATAGGAATATAGGATATAGGAGAATAGGATAGGAAGGGAGGAGAAGAGGAAATGTTGGAACTGAGATAAAACAAGGTACATTCCAGGCAGTTATAAATGTCACTGCATATACTATAGCTATATATATATATATATATATATATATATATATATATATATGAAAAATGTTCTTCATAGGTATAAGAATTATGTCACTATATTTAGGCTTTTTAGGAACAATACAGGACCCAGAGGAAAAGCAAGGGATCAGGGGGATGGGAGGAGGGAGGTAGAGGGATGTGAGTGTGTGTGTGGAGGGATATTGAACAAATTGTATTGCTGAATTGTGTGCATGTAGGAATATGTGACAACTAATCCCAACATTATGTAAAACTATAATGCACTAATAAAAATATATTAAAAAATAAAAATAAAAATAAAAACTGACGTTAACATTTTGGTTTCAAAGACTTGCAAATGTCCAGTCAGTGTTTGGGAAGTAATATAGGCAGGTGTTTGTCCATATGAAAAAATACCTGAAAAACTGCTGACCTAAGCAAAACAAATTAAAAAAATCACTCATTGGGGTTGGGGATTTAGCTCAGTGGCAGAGCGCTTGCTTAACATGCGCAAGGCCCCGAGTTCGATCCTCAGCCCTGAAAAAAAATAAAAAATAAAAATTACTCATTGACCTTTATTGTAAGGAGGAAGCTGTATGTGTTGTCTTTTGAAAAAGGGTTGGAATATTTCACCAACTTAATGGAGTGTCTTAGGGCTGGAATGGTGGCTCAGCAATTACAGTGCTTGCCTTGCATGTGAGAGTACGCAGGTTCAAACCCCAGCACCACGTACGCAGTGAAGTGTCGGAGCAACGAAAGTCCATGAAAAACGAAATAAAATTGATCCTCTCTCTCTCTCTCTCACTATCCCTCTCTCTATAAGAAAAAAAAAAGAGTGTCTTATATGATTTTATCCTTTAATTACCTGCCTTTCAGAAGCTCAGCTTAAATTATCAAACCCATTCCGATTTTTCCAATGCTCAAATTTCCCTGGAGTTAAAAAAGATTAGAGCAGACTCTTTAAATAAAACACTTCTCTTAGTATCTCTAGATCCCTACAGTGGAAAGACCCTTGGCTTCTTAAAGGTTGAGCTCTTGAAGCAGTGCCACCTTGGACATGGTCAAATGGGTAATCTGATTGCACTTTCTCCATTTGTAGTGCTTACACCAAGAGAAATTTCAAGGATTTTTGTTTCCGTTTATATTTATTCTTTTTTAATTTGTTTTAAAGAGAGAAGGACAGTGAGAGAGAGAGAGAGAGAGAGGGAGAGACAGAGAGAATTAATTTTTATTGAGTTTTTCACATGGCTTTCGTTGCTCTGACATTTAATTGTGTACATGGTGCTGGGGTTTGAACCTGTGTGCTTGCACATGCCGGGCAAGCGCTGTAAATGCTAAGCCACCGCTCCAGCCCTATATTTATTCTGTTATGAATGGGTATTAAAGGTGAAAAGAGATCCATTTTGGAAAAATAAATTATCAAAATCAGTCCTCTGTTATTTCTTTTGTTCTGAATGACTTTCTCTATTCAAAATGTTTTTACATTTCCTTTATATTTATTGGACTTTAATATTTGTTAAAAGACCTCAATTGTCAATTATAACATGAGGGTATTACAAAGGAGAGATGAGATCAGGGAGTAGATGAAGGAGGAGGAGATCCTGGAGTAGGATTGGCCTTAACTTACTTTGTCAATATCCATGTATGCATGAATATATAACAATGATTGCCTCCATAGTAAGACTATTTCAAACAAATAAAAAAATGATGAAAAACTTAAAAAAAAAGACCTCAATTGATAAATAGCATGAGTTTCTTACTTTAGACTGCTAATGTTTCCACAATGTGCTTTCGAGATATTTAAATGACTTTTCATATTTAAATGGATTATTTCAGTGACCACAATATAATCTTTCAGAAATTTGAAAGTTATAGAATCATTTAGGTCATATATCAGCTGAAAAAATAATAATACATTTATATTTTTAGAGGTTATAGAAGAATGATTCAGAGCCTCCTCTATCCTCCATACCCTTCCTTGTTTTCCAGTTTCATAGCTGGAATAGAAATATGAGTTCCAGGAGCTTAGAATCAGACATCATATCAGAGTCAACTAAAAGTTTTTTTAAAATTTAATAATACATGTTTTCCCCTTGAATCCTAGATTGCTTTGTGGATGTGGTGGTGGGATTTGATATCTCTACTCAGCAGAAAGGGCAGCCTTTGCTGGAAGGCCAGCCTTGGATGGAAACCTATCTTCAAGGCCTCTTGCATGCCATCAGCTCCCTCAATGGGGTAAGCTGTGAGGTGGGCACTGAGACTCAGGTCAGTGTGGCTTTCCAAGTGACAAATGCCCTGGGAAAATATTCTCCCAAGTTTGAGATCTACAGTGAAAACATCTTGAACAGTCTGAAGGGTGTGACAGTTAAAGGCCCATCTCTTCTCAACGCAGACCTCTTGAGTTCCCTATGGGATGCGTTCCAGAATAAGTCAGCTGCTCGAGGAAAGGTAAGGTGGTTTGATTTTATTTCTTGTTTTTTTTTTTAAAGAGAGAAGGACAGTGAGAGAGAGAGAGAGAGAGAGAGAGAGAATTAATTTTTATTGAGTTTTTCACATGGCCTTTGTTGCTCCAACACTTAGTTGTGTACGTGGGTGCTGGGGTTTGAACCCGGGTACTTGCGTGTGCTAGGCAAGTACTGTAACCACAGAGCCACTGCTCCAGCCCCATTATTTCTTGTTTTGTAATTACAGTGAACTTCTTTGACTCATCCTTCTTTTCGTTTGAAAACATTCCAGGTGGCCCTTTTATTTTCAGATGGACTGGACGATGATATTGAAAAACTTGAACAAAAATCTGATGAACTTCGAAAAGAAGGTATTGAGCATGGTGGAGGAGGGGGAAAGTGATGCTTATTAATTTTACAATCTCAGAACACAACTCTTGCTCTTAAGTATCCAGGCACTCAATTAACCCTGAATTTGACAATTTTTCTACTCTGTGTGCACCCAGCAGAACACACAGACCCTCAGAACATTTTAACATCTGCTTTCCTCCTGCTCTTGAAGCAGTTCTCAATACAAAGTCCAGTCCTTTGTCTTGTATTACTGTATTTCTTCTTCCCAACCTTTCCTGGAGAATGTTCCTTTTCCTCCTTGCCCTGCATTATCTAATATTTCTACAAGTTCAGTGTCAACAGAAGTGAACAGGATATTTCCCGCTGACCGAGGAATATGAGAGTTGGATTATTTTCTTCTAGAAGTTTCACACATTGCTGGACATTTTTACTCTTGCCTTGGGTGTTTATAATCAGTTCTTTCCTTCAGATCACAGATGGACCAGCCATGGCATTGACGAGGTTTTAAAGCTCAGGGACTGTGCTTGTGGCTTTTAGAATCAATGGCCAGTCTTACTTATTATCAGTTCTTATTACAATATGGCTCAGTGGAGGCAAAAGGATCCATGTGTTCTAGTTTGACTAAGAATTGAAATGCTCTCCTGTAAGTGGGTGCTGTTGCTGTCCCACCCAGGTCCCATTTATTGGCAGGATCACCCATATTCTGACTGCTGTTGAGTTTGGCTACTAACAACTCACAGCTTACTCAATTTCTGAAGAACCGGATTGGCCAGGAGAGTCACTTCACCTGGGAGGTTGCTCCCCAACCACTCCTGGGCTGCAAATGCAATACACAGAGTTGGACCTTTGCCTCCAGATGAAGCCAGCGCTGCGTGTAATTTACACTCGAGAGCTCCCTGGAATTAGGTTAAACTTAGACTCCAGCTAAAATATTGTCTTCCTCAGCTTATTTCCCTGCCCTACCCTTCTCCCTTCCACCCCTCTCTTAGAGTTCTTCCTCAACAATTTTTTTTTAAAGAGAGAGGGACAGTGAGACAGAGAGAATCAATTTTATTTAGTTTTTCATGTGGTATTCATTGCTCCAATACTTTGCTGTGTATGTTGTGCTGGTGTTCGAACCTGCATCCCTGCATATGCCAGGCAAGTGCTGTAACCGCAGAGCCACTGCTCCAGCCCCTTCCTCAACAAATTTTATGCAACCAAATCTTCATCTTGGGCCCTGATTCCAGGGAACCTGCCCCTCCTCAGGTCAGCTAGTAGAGGTTGCCTGGACTCCCCCTCTTCTGTTTGGCGCTCTCTCCTCTTCAATAAATTGCAAAGTTCTCTGAATTTACAGCCTGAAAGTAAAGGCTTTTATTTTACCCTTTATTTACTAAAGTTGCACTCCCTATTTTATCATGTCTTGGCCTTTGTTCGTGAGCTGCAATAGAGATTTTAATTAAGATTGAGAACAAGAGCACTTAATCGGGATGGGCAGCTTTGTAGATGCCATTATTGTTTTAATTATTTCAGCTTTCCTTTTTGGGGGAAAAGATGTATCTCTTGCAGACAGCATTAAAGTTTCTTCCAGGAGATGCATTGGAAAATGCAAAATTCTAAGACCAATCCTCTTTATTCCATTGAAATATTAGTATATGAGTGTCAACTTCAGAAGCTAGATTTTAAAAATAATATGTTCTGAAATGCAGACTATTTGAAAAAGGTATCAAGGAATGAAGGCCATAATATTCTCTGAAAGGTGTCAAATGGCTCTCAGTATGGATAAGAAGTAACTTTGTCCCTGGTTTCCAATATTTAAACACATATGGTTTTAGTTGATGAGTCCTATCCTCTAATGACCTCAAAGAGTTACTTTAACTTGAGGTCACATACAGATGCATGTAAACTCTAAAACCACCTTTATGAGAGGAGACAAGGAAAAAAGATTCTTTTTTTTTTTAAGGTAGAGAGGGACAGTGAGAGAAGGAGAGAGAACGAGAGAATCAATTTTATTTAATTTCTCATGTGGCCTTTGTTGCTCTGAAACTTTATTGTGTATGTGGTGCTGGAGTTTGAACTTGCATCCTCGTCCATGCCAGGCAAGCACTGTAACCACTGAGCCACTGCTCCAGCCCTGGAAAAAGGATTCTTGATGGTGAACATGGCTATGTGGACTAGAACTTGAATCAGTTTGTTAATTTTTTAAAATTAAATATGCTAGAATCTACTCAGTGATTCTTTATTCTCCCAATTTTTGAAATCTTTTCCCCCTAATTCATTCTTAGGAATTGAAGACAATGTACATAAGATCCTATGGCCTGTTTATTGGACAAAACTGAAGGCAGCAGGACCGGAGTCCCCATTCTGAAAAAAAGCAGTTATAAATAATAATTATATGCATATTTCCTGCAAGTTAACAATTCCCTGGTTCTTGTAACTCTTCAGTTTTTACCTTTCCTGGAACTTAATAAGAAAGATGAGCTGTGAGAAGATTTTTCCCCTAAGCTTGCCTTCTTATGATCACTGATCTCCAAGTGGTGCGCAAAGCTCTGCCTATCCCAGCCCTCCCTACAACCTCTTTTGTCCTCCCTTGTTATTCTCATTGTATAAGGGTGACCAACTATCCTGGTTTTCTTGAGACAAGCCAGCAACTTTGAGCACTAAAGCCAGGCAAGTCCCAGGCACACTGGGACAAGTCACTCACCCATTCCTTGGCAACCATCACAGCCAACCACTCTGCTTCTCTCTCCTGAAACAGGTCACTCCAATATGCCCCTGAAGCTTAATTCCCTTCTTTCTCCTCTGCATCAGTGTTTTACTTTATTCAAAATTACATCATATGAATGTACAGTAGAAGCCATCCTGACTCCCAACCAAGTCCTTGAACATTTATCTACTCTGGTGTACTGGGACCCAAATCCTATCCAAATAATTCTTTACCGACCCATAATAAAATGAGTAAACTTGTGCCAGTGGAGTTGAGCTGACCTTTCTCAGCTTTAGGACTGCCATTTATTTCATGATCATGAGCTTAGTTCATTTTTGTTAAAATTCCCTTTGAGGGTAAGACTTTGCACTTAGGCTGAGTGAAAACCTAAAAATACCAATTTAGCTAATCATTTTGCTGGTCTGTAAGGTAGGGTTATAACAGATCTGAGAACCTGTAGGTTTCTCACTTAAAGCACGTAACCAACTCCCAGGCACATTATGACTATTGACAAATGACAGCACTGGTGTGGCTCTGCTCACTCCACCACAGTGATTGTCAGGTTTCTTTAATGTTCCTGTTTGCAAAATGAGTCATTGACAACCCAGTATAGGTGCCTGAAAGTTTTGTTTGAAATAATCTTATCCATAAAATCCTGAAATCTATAAGCCACAGTTCTTGATGATCATGTCATCTGTTTCTAGCTGAACAATAAGTCTGATACTATGAGGTCATCTAAAGCTCTAACTTGAGTGTAAATCACTGGGAGATTTTGTTAAAATACAATTTTTGATTCAATGAATAGGGTGTGGTACCTGAGAGTCTGCATTTTTTAGTGGATTAGTTTCTCATCCAGTTGAATATTTGATTGAAAGGTATTAATCAGAGTGGGTATGTAGCCTAAGAGAGTTTGTACTTCTTATAAGTTCCTGGGTGAATGCAAATGCTGTGATTTCAAGAATTCCCCAATTATCTGGGCACAGTGATGCATGTCTCTAATTTCAGCAGCTCTAGAGTCTGAAACAGAAGGATCTCAAGTGTGAGGTCCTAAGCAACTGAATGAGACCCTGTCTCAAAATAAGAAATAAAAAAAGCTGGGGATGTGGCTCAGTGTAAAGTGCCTCTGGATTCAATTCCCAGTACAGAAAAACAATCCCCCATTTAGTGGCAAAAATGTAGAACTTTTACTTTCTTTTTTCTTTTTTAAAGAGAGAAAGGAAAGAGAGAGAGAGAGAGAGAGAGAATCCATTTTATTTATTTTTTCATCTGGCCTTTGTTTCTCCGACACTTAGTTGTGTATGTGGTGCTGGAGTTTGAACCTGGATCCTCATGCATGCCAGGCAAGCGCTCTAACCAGTGAGCAACCGCTCCAGCCCCACTTTTACTTTCTTGATATGTGAATTCCTCCGTACTTTAGCATGCTGGGGGGGTTTTTATTAACTCACTGTCTCACTTCAAATCACAAGGGTATTGAAAGTTCCATTATTATTTCCCTTTTCTCCAATTTAGTTTATAATAGTTGTCACTTATTTATATCATGTGGTTGGGGGACAAGGAAAACAAAATGAGTGTTCTTTTTGCTACTGTTTACTAAGAAGAGAAATTTAAATATACAAAAACATAGATTACTGTCCCTCATGTGGAGAATTGTCAACTGTGTTGAACAGGCCTGAATGCCCTCTTAACTGTGGCTCTGGACGGAGCTGCTGACTCCAGCGACCTGGCTGATCTCCTCTACATTGAATTTGGGAAAGGATTTGAGTACAGGACACAGTTCACTATTGGCATGAGGGATCTTGGGAGTCAGCTATCAAAGCAGCTGGTAAGTTAATTCAGAAAAGACTGGAAACTTAATATTTAAATTATCTTGTATATAGGTTTAATATTTATGTATGTGAGATCAAACTAATTATGATCATTTGGGGAGTGAAGAAAGGCTTTTCTGAATTAGTAAGCAGTCTAAGTAAGAGGAGTTTGAAAGAAATACAACTTAGTAGCAATAGGTCAAAGTATGTTTAAATGACATGCTTGGCAAGAAAAAGATTAAAAAACAAATATTGAAATAGCACTGGCAATTCTGCCCAAATTACAGCCCATGAGCATAACTGCCAAAGAGAATCTGAGATTTAGACATGATTCTGCTGTTAAAATTTCCGTTTTCTTGTATGTAGGGTTTTATTTATTTATGTACTTATATTTTTGAGAGAAAGAAGGAGAAAGAGAAAAAAAAGAGAGAATCAACTTTATTTAGTTTTTCATGTGGTTTTTGTTGCTCCAACACTTGGTTGTGTATGTGGTGCTGGGGTTTGAACCCTGCTCCTCATGCATGCCAGGCAAGCTCGATACTGCTGAGCCATGGCTCCAGTCCCTTGCATGTAGATTTAATATGGACTCCCTCCACCCATCAAATTCACATTCCCTGCAGCTCTCAGCATCCCAGGTGTTTAAGATATGTTTCCCCCAACAATATGGCCTGTAAGTGAGAGCAAATTCCATATAGGGCTCAACTAGAGAAAGCAATCTGCTCTCATGTCAGAGGAGAAATTAATGCCAATGAACGCTGTATAATGTATTTTATGAGCAAGTGAAAGATTTTCAATTTATCTTTAACTTTGAGGTTCTTGCTGTATGTTCTGTTTTTAAACTCTAATGCCTATATAAAATGAATCTTAATCCCATTTCAGACAAGAATTTGAACTTGAGTGGCAAAAATTTACCAGACTTTGTGATGATACTTTTAATGTGCAGCTAATAATGTGTAATTTGTTTGTAATTTGTAAAATCTTTAACATTTTCCACAGACGTGCTAGTTTCTGCTTTTTTCTACCATAGAATTTGTATACAAATAGATATTTAAACAGCTTTTCAATATAGTAATTACATGAAATTAATTACTAAAAGATCATGGAAATTTTGTTAGAATACCTAACCTGTATGGATATTTTTCTGTCTCATACTCTTTGAGATCTGTATTGGTAATTCATAGAGGAAGTTATTCTTCAAAACAAGCCTGTCAGTTTTTAGATATCACATAAATGGAACATTGTATAAGAGAAACTTAATTTAAAAAATAGATCAATTTTAATTTTCCTAGTACTAGAATTGATGCTGTATACTATGAGTGACCCAAAGAAAATAATATCTATTATGAAATCATAGAATTCATTTTATTATTGTTTTGTTCAAATTTTATTGATTTTTCTGAAATTCCCAAGGAAAATTTTATGTCAGAAAAAGAATGTTGTATAATAGAAAGCAATTGAAAGGGAAAAAGTCCCTAAGTAGTTATAACAAAAATTAATGTTTTTCATTGGCACTTGAATTTTATGAGAAACTTTACAATTCAACGATTGATTTTATACCTCCAAAGTGAAGCATAGCATTTACTACAAACAGAATTTTCCTAAAAATAAATCTGGTAGGTTAATTACAAAAACACAATACAATATGTCAGCTATTCAGGAAATGACTAAGTTCAGGATGAAATTCACTAACATTTTTAAATATATAATAGGATTTTTTGGCCACCACATAAAGAGGAATATTGTCCTAATTCCCACACCCTCTATAGCAAGTGCTTTCAAAATGTTGGCATGTAACTGGTGGTTTTGAAATCCTATTAAGAATGTTCTGGAAGCATTTAGCATTGGACTCCGTTCCAAGCACTGTTACAGAAGGTACTATCTAAAAATCCTCAGGCAGAGAGATTTCACAAAATGGGGAAAGGAGTAAACAGCATGTATTGATTTTATTGCTCAAAGCATTTGGGGCAGACTTACATCGGCAATGCTGTGGTCAATGCTCACGAAGGGTGGGGAGACGAACAGGCAACCACACTACAAAATGAATACTCAGTGAGTTGACTGTGGCTAGATTGATCATTTTCAGAACACAAAAAGGCATTTCTGAGTTGATTTGGGATTTTTCAGATGGTGGAGAACCCAGATCATAGCAGGAGAGATGGGAGAAAAAGAATCCTGGGCATCGTTAGAGCACAGTCATTTAAATGGTGAACTCGCTTTTGAAACGGTGGTAGAAATCTGAGTTGAGCATTAATTGGTCCATGGTATGTGTGTGATTTGGGAAACAATATTGCCAAAGGTAACGTATTTCTCCTGCGCCCCCAAGGTCAATGTTGCGGAAAGGACCTGCTGTTGTTTATTCTGCAAGTGCTTTGGAGGGGATGGCACAATGGGAGATCCTGGTCCACCAGGGAAGAAGGTGATTTTAGTTCAGCTTCCTGGTTCACTTCATCTGAACTGTAGTATGTCATGTGGATATGGGTTTAGATGGAGTAAGGGGTGATTTTAACTTCTAGATAGAGCCTCTGCAGTAACCTCTTATTACGCTCCTCTTTTTATGACCAAATCAGATAGTTGTCAGTTTTCCTTGACAGGCTAAATTAGGACTTTCTGTAGAAGTCTCGGGAGAAATGACTGTCAAGATCCTTGCTAGCCCTTGTTCAAGCAGAGATAGCAACAATGCAAAAAACCAGTGGTGATCCCTCAGTATTGAACGATGAAAACCTCCTCGATACCAATAGCTCACTTCAGTTTACATTTTTAATGATAGCAGAGTCTTAAAATCTAGTAGATATTTTGTGTAGGCTGCTGCAAATCAAGCTAATCAGGCCACTGTACCATAGCAGATGTTAAGATGTTGATGTTTCACAGATACATACACAAAAAGAGGCCAATTAAAAAAAGTAACCAGCAACATAAATTCATTTATTTCCTAGCCAAAAAAAATTTATGTACTCTTATGTAAAAATATTATTTTGGACTTTAGGAAATGTTTAAATATGTGAAAACACACTGTGGGATATGTTTAATAATGATCTCAGTACAGCTTGTTTACATATGTGTTGGATTTTTTAATAATTTATGGGTAGCACTAGAACTCCCAAGTCACCAGAGCTCTGTCGATGAAGAAAGTTTTTGGGATAATTATTTCCTGAATGCTTCCACTTCTTATAAAGAAAATGATAGAATTTAAAAAACAAACAAAAAACAGTGCTCAAAGAACAGGGAAAAAAATGTGTGTGGTCTATTTTTCTATGTGTAGCATAAGTCCAAAAAAATCTGTTTAATGAAAAGAGAACATTTGTAGTCTGTCAAGGGCAAATATAGTTGTGTTTGCTTGAATGTCTGGAAGGAAACTCCAGCATTATATATAATCCTGGAGAGTCACAGACAATATTATGATAATGTACACGCACACACACCCACACTTGAATACTGGATACTTGTCTCAAAATTCCATCTTTGTGTGTGTGTAAATGCAGCCTGGGTTATGGAGGGTAGAGTGATCTTTAAAAAACAAAAATCTTTCTACTTTATTTGAAGTAAAAACTGTAAAGTTGAAGAAGTTTGCTTGGTTGCCTCTGGATTTGGGTCTATGGATTCCTAACATTCTTTTTCTTACTTCCAGGGTCCCTCAGGTATTAAAGGCAGTGAAGGCTACCTAGGGGAGGAGGGCACTGCTGTAAGTCAAGCCTTTTTTTTTTTCAGGTTCATTTATTCCTGAAAACATACCTGCAATATGAAATGTCTTGTGCCATTTCACAGGGAAACAAGAAAGTTGAGGTTCTAAAGATTCATGTACAAAACCAGGTCCTTCCTAGTGTGCATTGTGCTTAGCTTCTAATGGTTTATTAACCTACTGTCTCCTCTTTGACCAATATTGCCCAATGAACTCATGTAAAAGTTATCTCCTTCACCAGGCAAGTTAAATCAAAATTTCTTCTCCCTTTCTGGTCCATTTTCCCAAGGTAAACCAAATCACCACATTGTTTATCAAAGACCTCACTTTTTCTTGGTTCTATCCTTTTTTCCTTCCATCCATCCATCCATCCATTCATTTAGCAATATATATTTAAGCATCTTACCATTCACTAAATGGATATTTATCAATGATTCACTCATTAATACACTAATTCATTCACTTAATATTTATTAAGTATCTTATATGCCAGGCACAGTGCTGGGTCCTAGAAAATGAATAAAAGAAAAAAATGTGGCTCCTACATTAGGTACCTTCCAGACTACTGGTGAGACAAATGAGCCAAGTGACTCCAGCTGTTACACACAAGGGCTATACTAGAGGTGTAAAGGGGTACAAAGGAAGGTGGAAGAACAAGAACCTAATAACCTCCAGTCCAGCCTTGGTGGAAGTTAGTGCTTAAGAGGAAGATTGCAGACAAGGGGTAGGACTTGGGCAGACATTTGAAGGATGAGTAGGAATTTCTCCAGTCAAAGCTTGTGGGGAAGAACATTCTACAGAGGGAACAATATATTCAAGGACATAAAAAGAATTGTAGGTTTGCAAAATGGCACATGGTCAACATGGCTGGAACCCAAGACACTGCAGGAGGAAGTTAGATCATTGGGAATCTTAAATACTCTATGCAAGTTTTGGATTGTGTCTCCAGATAACAGTCATTGAATGAAGTTTAAGCACATGAGTAAAAATGATGGGGATGTTCCCAATGATAAGTTAGGGGTTACAAGGAAAAATCTTACAGTACAAAACCAAGAGTTAATCATCTTGGCTTAGGACAGTATGAATAGATAGGTTAAGAAGATTGAAAGATAGGATTTGGTGACCAGTTTAGGAGAGAGAAGCCAAACACAGGCAACATGAAGGTGGGATCCAAAGCAAAGGACTGTCATCAGAGTAGCTCTGATTTACTTCTATTCTTTGTTTTTAATAATCACGGATTCTGGATTGTAAACCATGGGTAGTCACACACATATTTTTGTAACAACAACAGAAAAAACTTGTTGAGTGTCCAAGACAGAACCCAATAGGAAAAGTTCATTTAGATATGTGCTATTTTTCAGGGAGAAAGAGGAGCCCCTGGGCCAGTGGGAGAACAAGGAACTAAGGGCTGCTACGGCACCAAAGGTCCTAAGGTAGGGGTCACCTGAGGCCTGGTGCTGTCTTCTCAACATTCAGTTCCCTTCTCCTGCACTAACTTTTGCCATCCTTTCTATTTCAGGGAAGCAGAGGACTAAATGGACAGGAGGTATCGCACAGGCCCATCCATTTATCTGCCCATCTGTTATCTGGAAATCTTTTCCTTTTTGAGAGTATTGGTGACCAGTGGATCACTGAAGTTTCTGTTGACCTTTTTAGTGTCAGAAATCTCACTTTACTTTTGTCTTTTATTGTATACTATGTATATTAATTGACACTTCTTAAACTATCCCTTAAAGTAATAGTTTATATTACCCAGGTACAATTTAACAAAGAGGCTGTATGCCAAATACAAAATTGGGCCATTTTTCTTGGTTGTCTGACTTCTTTCCACTTAGACGTGACACGCTGGGTTCTAATCACACCTTTCTTTTCAGGGAGAAGTAGGGGAAAGCGGAATTGATGGGTTAAATGGAGAACAGGTAGAACTTTTTCTTTCTACCACAGACAACTTTCTGAGCTATTTCCCATTAAGAAAATGAGAACTTGAGCTTTTCCTTCTCTGTTTTTTAGGGTGAAAGTGGTCTTCCTGGGAAAAAAGGAGAAAAAGGTGATGAGGGATCCCAGGTAGGGATTCAATAAGGGAAAATCAAAATCTGCCTGTGAAGTTAAAGGTAATTAATGGAGTAAAATAGCAACTCTGGGTGTATCAGTCAGCTATTGTCACAAACTGTTTTGTGACCAACTCTCACGAGACTCCAGTCACGTACAGCGTGACTTTACTTCTTCTGTGTCTGGTTTGGATCAGCTGCACAAGGCAAGGTGTGGCTGACCTTGGCTCACATGTCTGAAGTTATCTGGGGGCTTTTTTTTTTAATCTCCCTGCACCATAAGCCAACCCAGCCATGTTGGCCATGAGCTTTTCAAGGCTGGGGTGGAAACATATGAGAGCAAACACCCCACAGCTCTTCAGCAACACTCCTGTCACTTTCTGTTGACCATCTCCTATCACACAGCCAAATGTGGGAGAGGAATCTTGCCCACCACAGCTGGAATCACTTCAGAGTTGCATGGAAAGACACAGAGACAAGGAGGATTGAAGTATTGGGGCCACTGAGACAGCTACCGTATATAAGCAGACGGAGGGTGGCAACAAGGGTCTTTGGGCCAGGTAGCACATGGGGTCATGCCACTCATTCCCATCTGGAATATCAATACCAGCCATACTTCCATCTTCTGGTTTGTCTTTAAGTGTGAACAGTTGAGTTACAAATCCACTTTCTAGCTGAGAAAGCCTCCTGGGACAAATTGCCCAATCTTTCTGATCACTCAGTTGGTTCATTTAAAAAAAAAAAAGATAATAAACTGGATGTAATGGAACACACTTGTAATCCCAGGAACTCTGGAGTCTGAGGCAGGAGGATCACAAGTTCAAGGCCAACCTGGGCAACTTAGTGAGACCCTGTCTCAAAATAAAAAATAAAAGGGCTGGAGATGGAGCTCAGTGGTAAAGTGCCCCTGTGTTAAATTCCTTGATCCAAAAGAGAAAGAGAATAAAGAATATCTGTTTCATAGAGTATTCACAACAACTGAAACACAGAGTTCACCACTGCGGCAAATAATCTAGTTCACTACTAAGTTATTTACATGATACCCCAAACTAAAGTTTTGGTGGTTTACTTTTCCAGTTTAAAAAAATGACCTCAGTAGAAAAATAATGAATTATTCAAACCAGGAAGAATATAAGCTCTGTGTTTATGTTCTTATTAATTTTGTTAAAAATTATCAACTTGTTCTTATTTTAACTTACTAACTTTAGGGAAACCCAGGAAAGAGAGGCCTATCTGGTGACCACGGAATGAAAGGCCTGAGAGGAGATCCGGTAAGAGCTGGGCTGTGTGGCCTGTGGACTGGTTTAGGGCTGGTCCCATGGCCCTTCTGATGGGTAGAAATGTTTCCATTTTATGGTACAATAGCAATCCTGAGTTTAAAACATCACAGTCATAATTGTAGAATTTTAAAAGCAGGTCCTGTGCTAGATCTTCTTCATATTCTTGTGCTGCAGAGAGATGAAGGGATCCCAGGCCACAGCATTATCCTTTTGAGTATCTCAAAATATGGGCAGAATGGAAGAAACAAACCCTGTCTCCCCACTCCACCCCTGCCCTCTCCCTTTTTATTCTTCATATTCTCTAAGACTTTGTCTCAGTTGAGAATATGAATCTCATTTCCCTGAATTCAAGGATTCAAGTAGGATTATATCTGGCCAAACTTATGCCACGAAGGTGCCTCTCTCATAGGGACATCATCCAGTAGAGGAGGCATGGCCTACACCCAGACAGACACACACCAACTCAGGGAAGGGGCCAAGTCGAGAGGAGCATCAGTATTGTGGGATTTTCATCGCCTACTTAAGTGCAACTCCAAAACTGTGATGGGACTAGGACTTAAGTTTGTTTTTAAGTATTTGCTGAACTTTCTGTAGAATTGTAACATACGTCAGGGAAATGCACAATTATAAACACATGGCTTGATGAATGTGAAGAATCTGTGTAGTTACCTTCTAGGCAAGGAAATAAAACACACCAGCATCCCAGAGGGCCCCCTCAGGCGTGCTGCGGATGCGCTCCACCCGCCTCCTCACCAGGCGGTCGCGAGCCTAGCACCAGAAACAAGATTTCCCTGTTCTTGAACTTTATATAAATAGGATCGTTTGGTGGATGTTCTTTTATTTCTGGCTTCTTTTGCTCCAATTCATGCTTGTGAGATTCTTCCACATTGTGTCTAATGGTAGTGCGTTCGCTCTCGTTTTTGGATAGTGCTCCATTGTGAGAATATACCATGATTTATTTATCCATTCTATCATTGATGGAAAATTGTGTTGTTTCCAGTTTTTGCTACACATAGTGTGCTGCATTGGATGGATGCTTTTGTACAGGTCTTTCGATTCCTTTTGCCCACTTTTTATTGGGTATATACTATAGGAGCAGAATTTCTGGATCATAGCATGGATGCCTGTATTCAGCACAAATCTTTACAACCAGTTTTCAAAAATGTTTGCATTGACTCACACTCCCGCTAACAATGTATGAGGGGTGTCCTACACACCCATCAAAATGGCTACAATTTATAAAACTTGGTAATACCAGCTGATGAAGGGATGGCAATTGGGAATCTTACGGGGCTTTTTCTTGAATATATCCTCCACAAGTATGTAACGTGCTGATCACAGACATAAGCTGGTGAAATATTTTTGACAAATTTAAGTGTTAGACATACTTTGAAGATACCTGAACTTAAAAATCTGAGGAGTTTTCACTTGAACCCAACATTGTTCACTGAAAGACATCTTCCAATAATGGTCTAGAGTCCTGAGAATTTTGCAGATACAACTACAAAGCATCTAATTTAGAACCAGGAAAGCATCCACAAATAAGGGTAATTATGAAGCAGTAGTTTCAGCCCAAGACAATTCAATCATTTGTATATGATGATCAAAAATTCATTTAGGGTACCAATACACAATTTCCATAGACTTTGATCAGAATTTCCCGTTAATTGTCTGCTGCTATTGACTATATGATCATATAATGTTTTTAAATAAACTGAATAATGAATAGGATTTGTTTTATTTTAAAAGAAATTCTTCTCTGACTTCAAAATGACTGAAAACAGCCCACCAGAGCCTCTGTGACGTGCTGTTTGTCAACCATACTAACTTTAGATGGCTCTTCATTACAGAGCAATTCTTCCCACCCACGTGGAATATGCATCTCAAATTTAAAACAACTCTCTGTGCTTTTTTTACATGTGTTTTTACTGGGGTGCTATTTCAGGAAAAATCCAGGAGAGCAAGATAGAATAAAGAGTACACATACGATCTGATTATTTGTAGGAATGTGTGCAAATGGCACATTCTTAAAAATCTGAGCTTACTCAGATTGGATTTATGATCCTTTGAAAGCTCATTTGGCTGTTTGGAGTTTTGTATTTTGAAAGGAAATTTTTTTTTTTATTTCAAGTAATGCTGAGGGGGAAATTGAGCTAAATCTTTTACTGATCTACAGAAGCCAGTAAGGCTCAGTTTGACAACTTGTGTAGAAGCCCATGTTTCGTCATGAGTTTGTGTTAAAAGTGTGCTTCTGACCACTTGCATAGATCATTGAGAGACTAAATCTATTCATACTCACTTTGACCAGACAACTTATCTACACACAGTTTAGGTTATCTGTCCTGTAAAATATGCTGGTGTGGAATTCTTTTTTATGTTGTTTCTTCAATCAAATCCTGTAGAATTGAATATAATAAGGGGCTTATATACCCAGTGGAATAAAATTCTAGACTTTACCTTCCTTTTCACCACTTGATATATTTACCAGAATATAATTTTCCAATTTTTCATTTAGGTATACTCTGCTTAGAGAATTTAAGAGACAAATATATAAACCTAAGGGGAGGGGAATTAAAATGTAGAAAATAATCTTTGGTTTTGGTAGGTAGGGAAAAGAAATATTTCCCCATGTACTTTTTAGTTATATCAGTTATATAAAATAAACTCCAGGTTTATCATTTTTCACCCTATTAGCCTACAGGCTCTGTAATTGCAAAAACTGTTTACAAAGTATCTGGGACAATGATATGTCCCTGTTGGTGATGGCAAATTACTTATTGATTGATGATGGTAATCTGGGCTGCTATTAGCTGAACTTCATGGCAGCTGGCACTCAGCAGGACTGGATAATTGTTGTCCTCTCTCAATTTATGGAGCATTGACTGAATTGACTGGCTCAATTGATTGTCTCGGCATCACAGAGCTCCCTCTGTGGTCCTTATACCCAAGTCGGAAAGCCTTCAGTTTGCCAGCTAAGGATAACATCCCACAGTGTGCACCCATCTTGGCAAGTTCCTGCTGGAATGTGTGTATGAATATCAAGGAAAAATTCAAGATTCCATAATTCCTGAAAACCATAAAAGTAGGGATGAGCTTATGAGGATAGCATATAGGAGCAGCCAGGCATCTAAGGGAAAGGGGAAGAGTGGCAGGTATAGTGGTGGAAACTATCATGAGCAAAGTCTACTAATTCTCAAGTATAAATTTGCCTACGCTACAAGAAAAAGAGGAAAAAGTGAAGAGAAGGGGTAGCAAGCAGGGGTACCTCCAGACCCAGAAGAAGCCTGTCATCCACACGAGTCCTGTTCCACACAAGTCCTGTCGCCCTTGCTACCCTGGGCTGTGCCTTCTCTGGCGAGCTCTGCTTTCCACCCGCACATTCACCTTTGGTCTCTGTTCTCTTCCTGCTAATGCCAAGCAAGGGAGGAAAAGAAAAGGCTTGGAAGCCATTTGTCCTTTCAACCTGTTTCTGCTTTCAGATGGGTTGGACCTCTCATGTCCACTTTCGGGGGATGCCCAAATGTGTTATATAGAAGCTATGTTCTTAAGAAGAAGTATTCAAAACCTATTAATTTTTCTCTTCTTATTTTTTAGGGAATTCCTGGATTTGACAATAACATAGAAGGACCCAAGGGCTTGAAAGGAGAACGTGGAAGACAAGTAATTATGTGGATATTTGAAGGGGGACTTATAAAGTGATAATGTTCAACTGTTGAGATTCAAGTTCAATTATTAGAATATGAAATGCCTGATAAAGAATTTGAAATTAGA
>PVKS010025723.1:0-29511 GCA_004027875.1 Aplodontia rufa | reverse complement strand
GCGGAGGCCAGGGAGAGATGCTGAGGCTAGGGAGAGATGTGGAGGCCAGGGAGAGGTGCTGAGGCTAGGGAGAGATGCGGAAGCCAGGGAGAGATGTGGAGGCCAGGGAGAGATGCGGAGGCCAGGGAAAGACGCAGAGGCCAGGGAGAGACACTGACAGGGCCCTCCCCATGGCGTGCCTTGCCAGGCCTTCTGACTCATGGGGGGATGGGATGTTGGGAGGGGGAGGGAAACACCCTGCCCTGGGTTGAATCCCAACTGTGTGACTCAGAATAGCAACGTCAGCTTGTAGTATCACAACGGTCTTCAGTGAGTGATGAGTGGCCCTGGTAGTTCCTGGCCTGGGTCACAGTGAGGGTTAAATGGTGCCATTAAAGACAAATGTTTAGCCAGAAATGGACACAAACATCAGAGTACATTTTCATTTCCAGGAAGAAGAGGTCACTGAGGTCCCTATTGGGGAATTTCCAAAGGTCTGACCACTGGGGGGCAGAGGATTCTTCTGGGGCCCTAGCTCCATCCAAGTGAAGGACTGTCCCTGGAGGGGCAGCTGGAGGGCAAGGACAGGGCTTGGCACAAACCCAACCCCAGTGGGTTGAGGCAGTCCCAAGGCCTGTCTGGGCCAGGCTGGGGATACTGTGCACTCTGAAGTGCATGGAGACTTGAGTGCTGTGGGAGGCACAGGGCTGTGGCCTCACTTAGGACTCAGCTCCGCAGCTCAGCAGCCTTGTCTGGACCTCACTGGCCTCCGTTAGCCAGAACTGCTGTCGGTTGGTGTCTTAGTCTGTTTTATCTTGCTGTAACAAAATCCTTGAGGCTGGGAACTTTACATAGCAAAATGTTCATTTAACTCACAGTTTTGGAGTTTGAAGTCCAAGATCAGGCACCCCAACTGTTTGGCTTCTGATGAGGTCTCAGGGTGATGGCACTACAGTGGCAGGAGCACTGTGAGAGAGATCATGTGGCAAGAGAGAAAGCTGGAAGGATTCAGGGTCCCGGGCGGGCTCTTTGTGTAACAGCTCATTGTCTCAGAAACTAACTGGTATTGCACGAGAATGACATTCATCACTTCCCAGGTGACTTGATTCCCCCCGCCCCATCTCTTGAAGGCCCCACCACCTCCACCCTGCCATCGCTTTGGGGCACACACTCAGCCATTCCCAGCCACACATTCGGGCATCCTGCTGGCACCATGGCCTGACTGTGGCTACGCACCCCAAGGCCCTGCTGCTGATTGAAAGAGATGGCGCCTGTTCAGGGCTGGAGCATCCTAAAGGAGGCCCGCGTGATCCTTAGTGGCCGCTGGGCGCCAGGTGCCCAGCCTTGTGCTCTTGCTTGCAAGGACCTGATTTGCTTGGGGCCTCCATCTGTGGCCATCAAGCTGGGGTTGGAGCCAGATGGGGGCGGCCACAGCCCCTTGCTTCCCCTCTGCTCAGAGCTCCTTGATTTCCCAGCAGTCTGCTTCCTGGCCCATTAAAGAGCCATTGAGCTTTGGGCCATCATCGTGGACCTGGGTCTGTTTTTCAGCTGACATCGGGCCCGCTGGGGATGCTGTGGTCCTGTTGTGGTCCCACTCTCCTCTGAGATAGGGAAGGAACAGCAGGATAGCAGAAAGGGCGTGGCCACCCAAGGAAGAGAGACCAGAGCCAGGCCAGGGTTCAGGAAGCCTCCTCCCTGGGCTGTGGGGACCCAGCTGGGTGGAAGTGGGACCCCAGAGTACCAAGGCCTCTGACCTGGCACTGGCTTCTGGGTAGAATTCAGCCAGAGCATGGAGAGGACACCAGACCAGCAGAGGAGAGTTTGAATTCTGCTTTTTTATTTTATTTTTTTTTGGTACCAGGGAGTGAACCCAGGGGTGTCAGGGTGTCTAACTGCTGAGCCACCTCCCCATCCCTTTTTACATTTTATTTTGAGACAGGGTCTTGCTAAGTTGCCTAGGGTCTTGCTAAGTTGCTGAGGCTGGCTTTGAACTTGCAATCCTCCTGTCTCAGCCTCCAGAGCTGCTGGGACTACAGGTGTGTGCCATCGTGCCCAGCTGGAGAGGTTGAATTCCACCCCTGCCTCTGTCTTGCTATGTGGCCTTGAACCAGTCTTGTCCACTTCTGCCTGAAGAGGCTGGAAGAGGTGGTGTCTTTGGGCCCCCTTCCCCCTGGCCATAGCCATTAGCAGTTTTGTTAGAATATTTCAGCAGGGCTGGGGCTGGCTGTGGCCTCCAGCACCAGCAGAGGGCAGCACCTGCCTGGGAAAGGGCCCGTGAGGTGGTTTCCACCATGCACCCTCCCCCTGCACCACTCTGCCCTAACCTTGCCATTGTCCTGGCCAGAGACAGACTGGCCGGGTTTGGTTCAGGGAACAGGCCTCCCAGAGGCCACCTGACATGGGCTTTGGGGCAGCAGAGCAGGAGTTGGGGCAGGCAGGGGGTGTGGCCCTTGGTGATAGGTAGAACCCCCAAGCCTCCATGTGCAACCTGCACAAGCAACCCCAGCCCTCTGGTTCTGGGAGCTCCCCTGCCTCTGGATCCCTGGAGGAATGCAGGAGGCCAGCGGGGCAGGTGCGGCCAGCCCCACACTCACGGTGACCTGGAGCAGTCCTTTGCCGTCTGTGGGCCTTGTCCTTGCTGTTCGCAGAATGAGGGAGGGGGCCTTAGTGGTTTTCAAAAGACCTTGTCTGGAAGCTGCCCAGTTTCGGAGACCCTGGTCTGACATAAGGCATCATTCAGACGCCTTCTAGTCAGAAGGTTCCAGAAGACTGAAGATCACATATGCTGTATAGGAACTACCTGGAGACCCTGTGACAAGGATAGATTTCCTGTCCCACCCCCAGGGTTGCTCCTCTGGAGCTGGATGGGGCCCTGGAATCTGCCAGAGGTCGACTCTTGGCAGCTCCACAGTTAACCCACTCACATCATCTGTCTCCACAGCTCGGGGCCCTGGTCCACAGTCCTGTCAACTGTCCCCTGCTGGGCTTCTCAGCCGTTAGCACTTCCCTTCCACAGGGCTACCTCTGGGTGAGTACCTGCCCCGCAACCCTCACCCCCACCCAGCCAGGAGTTCTGACCTCAGGATTGGAGCAGAGAGGCCCATGCCCAGGAGGGGAAGCTGGGGGAAGCATCTGCCCACCCAGCGCTGTCCATCAGTGCCCCCTTGGGATCAGTCAGAGCCAGGCACTGTGCTAGGAGGTGGGAGGTGCAGCCTTCCCCGGGGCAACAGCACCGGAACAATACAAGAGCCTGGCTTGTAATGGCCACAGTGCGTGAAGGAAATGAAGAGGGGGTCTTCACTCCAGGGGCTGGGGGCAGGCTGGTGACGGCCCATGCATCCATTCATCTGCCCGTCTGCTCTCCATCCACTCACCCATCATCCACGTGTCCATCCACCAAACATCTGTGGATCCATCCCTCCATCCGGGCATCATGGATTCATGCGTTCAGATACCTCACCCTTCCATCCATCTGTTCTTCTATCCATGCATCCTTCCATCCGTCTGTCCTTCCATCCATACATCCTTCCATCCAGGCATCCTTTCATCCATCCATCTGTCCTTCCATCTATCTGTCCTTCCATCCATCTGTTCTTCCATCCATGTGTTCTTTATCCATCTGTCCTTCCATCCATCTGTCCTTCCATCCATGCTTCTTTCCTTCCATCCATCTGTCCTTCCATCCATGCATCCTTCCTTCCATCAATCTGTCCTTCCATCCATGCGTCCTTCCATCCATCCGCCTAACCACCTGTCCCTCCCTCCATCCATCTTCCAGTTATCCATCTGTCCATCCATCCACCTCTGCACCCATCACCTGTGCATCCATCCGTCTATCCAATAAGTGTATACTAAGTGCATAGCAGGTGCTGGACACAGGACAGAGAAACTGGAAGAGGCACCAGAGCTCGCTAAACCCTGGTTGAAGGCCCTCTGGGTAGCTCATCTACCTTAGCTCCTTCCCGAAACCAGTTTGTCCCACGTAGCTGTGGATGAGTGACCTTTGTGGCCACAGAGTGTGGGCAGGAGAGGGAGGCCTCTCTGGCTATCTGACCTCAGTGTGGGGAGGAGTTGGGCTGAGCCACCTCTGACAGCCTCTCGGGGTCTCTGCCCCCAGGTTGGAGGTGGGCAGGAGGGCACAGGGGGCCACGTGGAGATCTTCTCCTTGAACCGGCCATCGCCCCGCACCGTCAAGTCCTTCCCGCTGGCTGCCCCTGTGCTGTGCATGGAGTACATTCCGGAGCCAGAGGAGGAGGCTGAAGGTGGGGATGAGAGCCAGACAGCTATGGACCCCTCGGCTGCAGTGCATCCCACCATCTGCCTCGGGCTCCAGGATGGCAGGTGAAGGGCGTGGGGAGGAGGGCAAGAATGGCCTGTGCTGGGCCAGCGGGCGGGTGGTGCCAACCCTCCTGCTTTCCTGATCTGCTGGCCATCACCTGCATTCTTGCTGGGTGTCCCCAGGAAGATGGGGACCAGAGACAGCCCTCAGGGTAGGAGCCAAAGTGTCAGCTGCCTCCTGTGTTTTTAACAGACTAGTGCCCTCCCAGGCAGCGTGACACTGTGAGACACTGGCTCTGTTGTCACCAGCATCTGGGTTCAAATCTTGGCCCTGTCCTTCCTGGCTGTGTGGCCTCAGGTGTACCCTAAAAACTCTGTGAGCCTCAGTTTTCCATCTTAAAGGGGGACAGGCTCCCCCTGCAGGGCCACTGTGAGTCTCTCCATCACGCAGCCTGTCAGTTCCCTTAGCTGTCATCGAGTGCTTGTCCACCGTGGCTCCACTCCCCAGCTGGCTGGGGTGAAGGAGAGGATTCACCAAGACCATCCGAAGGGACTGTACCCTCCCACGTCCACCTGGTGTTTTTGTGCTGACCTCCCCTTGTCCTGTAGAGGGGGAGATGGAGAGAGAGTTTCCTGAGAACCTACTATGTGCTGCTCTGCTGGGGTGGAGGACTCTCAGCAGTCCAGAGCGCAGTTTCCCACAGGGGGAAACTGAGGCAGGAGCCAAGGCTCAGACTCCAAGTGGAACTCCCCCGTGCCACTCCAAGCTCTCCAGAGTCCAGGCTGGGTCTGCACCAGAGTACCCAGCCAGGTCCTGGACTTTAGAGGGACTTTTATTATTTATTTATTTTTATTATTATTATTTTTTAAGCAAGATAGAAAGAGAGAATCGGTTTTATTTATTTTTCCATCTGGCCTTTGCTTCATTGGCGCTTAGCTGTGTATGTGGTGCTGGGCTTCGAACCTGGGTCCTCACGTATGCCAGGCAAGTGCTCCAACCCCTGAGCCACTACTCCAGCCCACCTTTTATTTTTACCAAGATAAAATTCACCATTTTAACCATTTTAAAATGCACAGTGGCTTCTAGTAACCCCCAGCTAGTTCCAGAACATTCTCATTACTCCCCAAAGAATCTCCCTGCCCATTATTGGCAGTACCGCTCCCCTGCTGGCCCTCCCCGAAACCTCTGCTCTGCCGTCTCTGTTGTCCTAAGCAGGCTCCCGCACTCTGGCCTTTCGGGACTGGCAGCACACCTCCCTGTGGCACCTGCTGAGCTTTATTCCCTGGCTCAGAGGTGGCTTCGTGGCCCAGTTTCATGGCGAGAGCTGAGGACCAGCAGTCCAGGTCAGGAGGTGGCCTGTCTGGATTTGAGCTGTCACCCCCCTTTTCCTACCCCTCTGGAGCCCCAGAGCCATCCTCATGACAGGAGCCATCCTTGAAAAGCCACCATGGCAAGCCTGAGCCCCGCAGTGAGCACCTAGGGTGGGGCACGCAGCTGGCCAGCGGGCACGTGGGGACGTGGTGTGAGGGCCCCCAGTGAGCTGTGGCTGGCCTCGGCCTCTCTCTGCAGCATCTTGCTCTACGGCAGCGTGGACACCGGCACCCAGTGCCTGGCGACCTGCAGGAGCCCAGGGCTGCAGCCCGTGCTCTGCCTGCGGCACAGCGCCTTCCACCTTTTGGCCGGCCTGCGGGATGGGACGCTCGCTGCCTACCCTCGGACCAGCGGTGAGAACAGGTGGCAGGGCCGGGCGGGTGGGGGCGTCCTGGGGCCGATCCTGTGCTTAGAGAGGCTGCAGGTGGCAGGTCAAGAAGGCAGTGCGGAAACCAAGCGGGACTCTGTGTTGGAGGCATTTGGGGGTTCCCTGGTCCCCTGGGTCTCATGCATGTGAATCCTTGCAGAATTGGGGTGCTGCCACCATGCAAACTGCAAATCTGTGGGTAAGAGAAGGACTGTGGGGTCGGAGACCCTGGCTTCCTGTCCAGGCTCTGCCCTGATGACAGCTGGGTCCCTTGCTGAGTGGCTTCTCTGTGCCTTGGATGCTTTATGCTGCAAAATGGGAATAATGGTTGCTCCCACTGCTCGGGGGTCCTGGTGGGTGAAAGAGCCCAGTGAAGGCACAGCATAGGCTAGGCGTGTGGGTGCCCAGCAGGGATGCGCCCCAGTCTGTGTGTCATCAAGCCATGGCTGGGCTGCCGCGCCTGGGAGCAGATGAAGATGCAGCGTGTTGCCTGCATCCTGGGCCTCACTGCACCCTGGAGAATTTCTTGGGCTGTTTGGACTCACATGCTGCAGTGTGGGGTGCAGCTTGTCCACAGCCGATGGGTCCTGTGCCCGTATTGCGGGCTCAGCCCCAGGTGGATGATGATGAAGGCTGGGTGGCTTGGGTGGTGCCTCTCGTCCTTCCCACTCCGGTGGCTCTGGGCTCCACGTGTCATAGCTGTGTAGTTATAAATGGAGATTGCGCTGAGCTATTTCCCCCCCACTTGGCACTGTGTTGGTATTTTTAATTAGCTTTTGATAAGGCATTTATAGTTTTTAATTAAAGGGGTAATAAGGAGGGGAAAAATTCCTCTCACCATCAGACAGAGCCTGCATGTGAATGTAAATACAGGCTCAGATGTGCGGTGGCTTCTGCAGGGACCGCCCACCATGGGTGCCCCTGCTACCGTAAGCACTGCCTCCACCCGCCCTGGCCTCCGACTCCAGTCTGAGTGGCCTTCCATCCTTTTCCTCCTGGCTCCTGACTCAGCGATTTGGGGTGTGGGTGGGCTGGGGTACCACTGTGTAGCCAGGTACCATAAGCAGTGGTTTTGACAGAGACCCATAGGGTCAGGCTGCCTGGGGTTGAGGCCCTCTGAGAGACAGACCCTCCCGGCCTCAGGATCCTCACCTGTGAAATGGGGTGGTTCTGAAGGTAGGGAGCCCAGTTCCATGGGGGCCCTGCCCACTGCTGAGCCTGTCCCCCCCGTCTGCATCAGCTGGCCCCTCTCAGGCTCCAGCACCAGCCAGATCTGGGTGCCAAGCGGAAGCCATAGGCTTTGTCCCCCGTGGCTGGGGAGGGGTCAGTCTCCTGAAGGTGCCTTTGCTGAGAGGCCTTTGCTCGCTCCCTCCGCCCACTGCGAGAAGTGGTGCTGGCCCAGATGAATGGCCTGTCATGCAGGGGCAGCGTGTGCCTGTGAGTGCGGGCTCAGGAACGTGTGCTAGCTTACACACAGCCACTGGAGGGTGGGAAGGGAGGGCGGGACAGAAGGGACATGGCCGCATGGGTGGGCCCAGAGCTCAGAGTCCTGGCGTCCTGGGCTGGTGGGAACCTTGTGCTAACAGGAAAGTCCCAGCAAGGGCAGCCTCCTGCTCAGGGTGTCGCCTGTCCAGCATGTGGAAGTGGGCTGTCAGCACATGGTGATCTGAGGACGTTCAGGCCTGGGCCCCTGCAGGCCTGGGCACCAGCAGCAGGTGATGCTGTCTTGGCAGAGGATGCAAGGGCTCTGGTGGCTATCGCTGCATGCCCATGGGGAGAACCTCACTTCCCAGTTTTGGGGTGTTGTCCCCACATCCCTAGGCTCATTCCCTGAGAGGGGTCCCAGCCCCACCTTAGCAGCCAAAGCTCCAGCTTCTGGCCACAAACATTTCTCACCTCTGGCCACCGGGGGGCACTCAAAGCCGTGTGTTTTGCGGCTCTGGGGTTCAGTGGGGGTCAGTGTCCCTGGTGGAGGCCTGGCTGCCTTCTGGTCACTCACCTCTGCAGGACACCAGTCCTAGCTGCAGGGCCCTTCAGAAGCCTGAGAGGTAGTGGATCTGGAGGAGGAGGTCAGGCCAGAGTCAGAGCTGAGTTCAAAAGCAGGTGGGTCGGTCACCCCCGGTGGCTTTGTGAAAGTTCTCAGCTCTGGGTCTCTGTTGTCACCTTAATTAAGTGGCGTCAACATCTGCTTCTGTAGGCTGACGTGCTGTGGCAAATGATGCCACCCTATAGGAACCAGCGTGCCTGGGCTTCCATCGAGCTCTGTGACTTGGGTTGATTAAACTCACTGCAACTCAGTTTCAAACCAGGGCGGAGAGCATCTCCCACGGAGGCTCACAGGGAGCGGCCATGCTGCCTGGCATGCGTCTGTGTAGCGGTGTGTGGCCACAGCTGTCCGCGCTCCTGACCATGAGCTTAGTGGTTGCTGAGGGTTCTTCACGCGCTTTCCACTCCCAGCAACGTCCGGAGAGACAGAGGTGTGGCTAGCACGCCCACTCTACAGACGAGCAAACCGAGGCTCCCAGCCTCGGGAAGTCCCCTGTTCTCGACTTTATCCAGAAGGTCAGGGCTGTAGGCTCTGGCCCAGTCTGCTTCCCACCTGCTCATACTGTGGGCTGGAAGGAGCAATCTGTGTTTGGGGTCCATAGTCCCCAGGTTCTTAGCTGAGCTGGGCATCTGCCAATTTAAGTAGGGCAGAAGGGCAGAGGGGGAGCCTGGCTTACAGGTGGGAAGGGGTGGGGAGGGAAACTGGCCAGGCCTCATCTGGGGGTTGCTATGCCCCCTACAGTACCCTGGTGCCCCTCCTGCTTTGGCTACAGCTGTGCCTCCTCTTGCTGCCCTGAAGCTGGTTCAGAGATGAGGGCTGGGCTGCATGGTCCCTCCTCTGGGGAGTCTGTGGAGGGGTGAGAGGGTGACCGGGCACTGGTGAGCCAGCAGCCAGGCCCAGGCAGCTGCCGCCTTTTCCTCCAGTGTGTGCCATGCCCCAGGTCACCCCAGGGTGGGCCCCAACTTCTTCCTCAACCTCCTTCCTCCCCCCCGCCCCCTGGCACCATGATGGACAGCAGCCACTGGAGTCTGGTGTGGTATGGGTGCAGCTTCAGAGAAGGTCGGCTTTGTGCGCACTGTTGGGCATCCCTGGGGCAGGGGCACCCCTCTCCTGCGCAGGCTCTCCCGCAGCCTGGGGCTCAAGTGCTTCTCACAGCTGCCTGCTACTGCACCTGGCCGCAGTGGCTCTCCAGAGCGGAAGAGGTCTTGGCAAAGTCAGCAAAGTGTTGGAGGAAGTGAGCAGGTCCACAGGAAGTCCCCGTCCAGTCTAGATGAACTGGGGTCAGAAAAGTCCCAAGGGACCATCTGTTAACACCACCCCCTACTTTATAGTGGGGAAACTGAGGCTTTGAGAAGGAGAGGCCAGAGCTCAAGGCCCTTGCTGAGTTAGGAGCAGAACCAGGGTCCGTCCCCAAGTCCTTGGACTCTGGGTCCAGACGCTTTCCACTGTGTCACACTGCCCCCTGGCAGAGCCTAGAGTGGCTGTGGCCTCTTCTGAGAAGCCCCCCTGTACTTCCGCCATGCAAAGCAGCCCACAGGCCTCTCGTGCACACTTGCTGGTCTGGGCCAGCCTGGACGGTGACTCGATTAGCCTGTTCCTCCCACCAGCAGGGTTCCCTGGAGGGCGTCTGGCACAGGGCTGGGCTTGGAGTAGGTGTTCACCAAGTGTGTGCAGTGGGCGAAGGGAAAGGAGCGAGGGAAGGGTTCAAGTGTGGTCCCCGGAGGTGGAACACAGATGTCAGGAGCCACAGATGAATCAGAGCATCCGGGAATGAGGGAGAAGGGCAGAGAGGTGGGACAGGTGTGTGGAGTCCTCACTGCTAACTTCGGGTCCTGAGGGCTTGAGGAGCCTGGGCCCCTGCCCCGCTCGCCACCCCTGCCTCTGACCCGCGTCTCCCCTCTCCCTCCAGGCGGAGTCCTGTGGGATCTGGAGAGCCCGCCCGTGTGCCTGGCTGTGGGGCCTGGGCCCATTCGCGCTCTGCTGAGCCTGGAGGATGCTGTGTGGGCCAGCTGTGGACCGCGGGTCACCGTCCTGGATGCCACCACCCTGCAGACTCAGGTACTGTCCTGTCCTGTGCTCATGGCCCCTGGCCCATGGGGCCGTCTGCTGGGCTCACCCTTGCTGACCCTTCGTGTGCCCCCTTAGCTCCTGGCCATGTCCAGGGGTGGACTGGACAGTTTGTAGGAAGCAGAGGGGACCCAGCTACCCTTATGTGCATGTACCAGGGCTGCTGTAACAGGGTCCCCACAGCTCCCAAGTCATGCCTGCTGCTGCATGTGGAGTGGGACTGGGGTCTCTGTCCTTGGACTGTCACCCAGAACTCGTGCCTTGAGCCCCGGCTGTGCTGAGGCCTGGCGGGTGTGGGCAGCCATCTGGGGCTGGACTCGGTGCTGCCTCACCCTGCTGCAAGCTCCGCCTGTGCCGTAGACCCTGGATGAGGTCCTGCTCCCTGGGGCTTGGTCCTATGAGGCCTGGGCTCACACCTCATGCCTGCCGCTCACCAGCAGCGCCGGCCACCCCGCCCTGCTGCGCCCCACCACCTATCCTAGGCGAATGCTGCGAGACTTGGATGTGGTCCCCGAGCTGTTTTTGGTGACGTGTGCCATGGTTGATTCGTGTGGGCTGCCAGTTTGGTATAAGCTGAACGGGGGCCGCCTCTTCATTTTGAGGGACAGACTTCACTTGCCCCCGGGGTTATCTCTTCTAAGGCTGTGAATTGGCTACTCAACAGCCAATCGCAAGCGCTAGGCAGAGTTTGGGACTGTCAGGTCACAGGTGATCAGGACTGGGTCCCAGAGGACAGTCCTCAGTTGACAGATGGGGAAACTGAGGCACGGGACAGCCCAACAGAGCTCTGGGGCTGGGGGTTGCGGGTTGGGCTGTGGCCTCCGCTTTTCTGCACTTGCTGAAGCACAGGGGTGTGTTTAGGGCTGTGCACGCCTGGCTGTGTCTCGGTCCCGTGCGTGCCAGCTGTGTGCCCTGGTGCCCCCACGTGAACATCAGCTTCCAGGCACAAAGGAGGAATGCGTGTCCCCTCCCTGGAGTCCTCGGGCGCCGAGATTGGAGGCAGGACTGACAGACATGGCGAGTCTGTACCCGTAGCGTATGGAAGTTCATCGGAAGGAATGGGCTCATGTGGCTTCAGAGGCTGAGAAACTGGAGACCAAGACGGCCGAGCTGTGGCTCAGACTGAGGATGAAGACCAGGGACTAGGAAGGCCAGTGGAGTCAAAGCTAGCAGGCCCAAGTCCCCCAAAGAGCTGAGGTTTCAGCCTGGTGATTTGGAGGCCATAGGACCCAGGCCTCTGGGGAGCAGAGGAGTGGCCACTGCTGTGGAGGGGGTGTGATCCGCAGGCCCCAGGCATAGAGCTGGAGAAAGTGGACACCCCTCCCCCACCCAGGCTCTCCTGTAGCCCAGGAGCTCTGGAGACTTTCTAGAGGGAGAGCAGTTGGGGGCATCTTCATAGGCAGAAGTCCCCACCCCTAACCCAGCCCCATCCACCTCTGGTCCTCTGGGCAGCTCAGTCCCTGGGAGGGGTGTGCGGGCAAGTGGCTGAGACGGAGCCCTGGCTCTTCCCCTGCTGTGCTGTGCAGCCTTAGGCAAGTCACCCAGCCTTCCTGGGCCTCAGTTACTTCATCCATAATATGCGAGGGGTGGGTGATGTTAGATACCCTTGTAACCATCTGCCTAACCCAAATGGTTATTGGTGTACATGCAGTTTATCTGGAAAACCAAGCTGCTCCCTGAGAATTGGAGTTGGTGGCTTGGGGGCTGTGACCTGCTTGGCTGGAAGAAAGCCTTCCTCTTGCCATCCTAGGAGGGTGACACAGATGGGAAGGACAGGGTGGGGTGGCCTTGGCCGCTCTCACCTGTCCTAGCCACAGTGCATTCCCGCCTTAGCCCACGCAGCTCCACTCTGGCCTGCTGGCCCTGGAGCCCCCGAGGCCACCAGGCTGCAGCTCGAGCAGGGATAGTGTGAGTTTAGTTCTGGATCAGCGGCCCTTAGGAGGGTGTTGATATGGCCTCTCACCTGCCTCGCGCACCTCCATGGGCGCCAGGAGGGCGGCTGGCCCTGGGATGCAGGATGGAGGCGGATGGAGGAGGAGCCTGCTGGCCTCGGCCTCCCCAGCTGGAGCCAGAGGGGGCCAGAGGGAGGGCACACAGCCAGGGAAGTTGAGAGGTTCGTGTGTAGCGCGGTGTGGCGGCAGCCTTCGGTACACACATGCATTTAATAAAGCTGCTCTCCTGCTGCTTGGGATGGAGAGGAGGTGGCCCCGCCATAGTGCTGAGGCCCTGGGCACGGCCTGCTCCTGGGCTCCACGCCTGCCTTGGTGTCCCCTGCGGAGACCTGGCTGTGCCACTCACACGCTCTCTCGCTGTGGCCTAGTGCTGTGCTTGGGCTTGGCCCCTGCAGGGCCCTGCCTGGTGCAGAGGAAGGGCCTCCCTCTCCCCGGCTTGAGATGACCGCTGTGGAGCGTTGAGAGGCTCAGGTGAGCGCCAGGTGTGTGTGCAGGCGCCGGGTAGGGCTGTCGTGGCCCAGGCCTAAATTTGCAGTCATTAGGTTAGTCTAGGGATCTGCTGATTCTAAGCAGCTTTCCTGACTCCTTCCATCCCTAAGAAGGAGTCAAAACCAACAGATATCGAGGGTTTAGGTCGTGAGCTTAAACCCTCTAAAGGGGTAAATCTAATGCTCAAAACTGCAGAAGCAGGCACGGAGAGGTTGAGTTATTGTCCCGAGGTCTCCTCCAGGAAGAGGCAGTCAGGCTGTCTGCACTGGCGTCTGAGCCGTGACCCCTGTGTGGGCAGCCTTGGTGGGAGGAGTCTCAGTCTCCTTTGGGCTGCACTGGGCCCCTGCTTTCTGGCCTTGTTGGATGTCATTCTGGGAACACCCCTTGGTTCCTGAGCCTGCTTTTCTCACCAGCGTGTCTTCCTGGTCAGGGGTGGCACCTGGTGATGTGTCCCCCGCATCTGGTTCGCTGGGGGCAGTAGCGGGCACTGCTGTAGACAGTGGTGACGAGCAGGTGTTTGGCTGCTGGAGCATCTCTGACTTCCAGACCCTGGGTGCTAGGTCTCTGTCCTTCAGGAGCTCAGTTAGTGCATGCAGAGACCGGGGACCATTAGTTTCATCCTGGTGCCATGGGACCTGGGAGCTGGCAAGCCCAGGCCCAGCAGAACCGAGAGGCAGGAAGGGCACCTGACCCAGCAGAGGCGGGGCAGGAGGGGGCACCTTGAGCAAAGCCAGGGACAGGGACGGCTTGGTGGTGTGTGTGACACTGTGTGGCGGGGACAGCTTCCTGGGGAAGGGGCTCTGAGTCGGGGCACGGTCCCCCGCCCAGTTCAGCCCCTCGCTGCCCTGGCCTTCCTCGTCCAGGCCTCGGCAGAGTGGTGTTGCGGTCTGTCTCTGTTTTGCGGTCGCCCAGCGACTGCTTGTTCGGCTCCTTGGTCCCCGTGGAGGCGAGGCGAGGCCTATTAAATGCTGCTGTTCACCAGCTCTGTGTCAACACCGCAACCCCGCGTGCTTCATCCAGACCGCCACCTTCAAAGCCTAATCCAGTTCTCTGGAGTTCATTTCAAGCGATCGCTGGAGGGGGAAGCCGGCTGTGTGAGGATTGTTGCATCTTAATTTAACAAAAACATACTGGGGATGGTGACAGGAGGCTGAGGCTTGCAGGGTGCTCTCTGCTGGGTTGCAGGCCTGCTGTGATCGGGGCACTGGGCACAGCTGCCCCTGAGCCTGCGTGACCTGGGGCCTCTTCCTCCCAGGCCCAGGCGTGGGTGGGGTGGGGCAGCGGCCAGGCTGGGCTATGGGCATTGTCACCTGCTGAGTCCTTGCCATGCCTGGGGAGATGCTCTGGGCCCCTGTGCAGGTGGGAAGTGGGCCCGGAGTGAGCCTTTCCTGCAGCTGCTGGTCCTGTTGGCTGTGCTCCTTACCACCAGGCCTTGTTCCCGCTGCCTAGAACACGGTTCCCACCCCCACGTGGCCTCGTCACTGTTGCTCAGGCCTCCGCCTGGCCGCTGCCTCCCCAGGTGAGGCCGCCCTGAGCAACTGCTCCAGTTGTCACCTCTGCCCTGGTCAGGGCTTAACATGTCACCTGGTTTTATTGCCAACCAAGCACTTTCTGAAAACATCTCCTTGGTCCTCATCATCTGCCAACACCACCCGTGCTGGGTGGACTGGACCCGTCTGCCTTGTTCTGTGGCACATCCTGGGGTCAGTGCAGCCTCCAGGCAGTTTGGGGTGGACAGGTGGCACTCTCCTGGGGCACAGTGGGGCTGTCCAGGTGCTTGCAGGACCGTGTGATGGGGCGATGTGGTGTGCACATTCCGCCTGGGTGGAAGGCTGAAAATCTGTGCTGGGGGGGTGGCTCGGGGCCAGCTGGGGACAGCTGTGGTCCAGCAAGTGGGGCAGGGAGGCCATGCCCAGAGAAGCTGTGAAATGATTTGGGCGAAGGGCCCTCTAGGGTCCCTGGCCCCTTGGGCTGGAGCCTATCTTGAAAGTGGCCACCCACTGCTGCGGGGCAGGGTGGTGGATACAAAGGGACAGATGTGGATGGTCCGTGGGTCACTTGAGAGCCCAGGACCAGGCCTTCTGTTTCCCTGCCAGCCCCTTCCCCAGGGCTCCACCTAGTGGCTCTGGTGCCTCCTGGGTACAGCTGCTGAAGTTCAGGTCTGGGGCAAGGCTCCCGGCCAGGCTGGGACGTATCAGAGTGCAGGCCTGGCTCCCACCTGGCTACCTGGGGCAGCCCCATCCCATTAGACCCTGGCTCCTTGACCCCCGTGGAAGCTCTGTCTGGGCCCCTCGACTCCTGCACATGCTCTGGGTCACATCCCAGGGTCCCTGAAGTCATGCTGTGCCTCGGGGCACACTGATACCTTGGGGACTAACCAGGGCAGGACCTGCTGGTGGCTCCTGAGCATCCCTGGTGCTTGGGACCAGGCCCAAGGCTCAGGAGGGGCTCGCTCAAGGCTGGGTAAAGGTAGGAGGGTGGGCCTCAGGACATGGGTGCCGACCGTGGTGCGTTCTCCAGGTGTGGAAGCGAGGTGTGGCGGGGAGTGAGGAGCAGTTGACAAAGGACTTTCCTTGGGCCTGGCAGAGCAAGGTGCTTCCCACAGCGCCCTCTGTTGGCAGCCTCACCCCAGAGCCTCCCGCTGGTGCATCCGCGCTGGTCTCCCTCGCAGATGCTTTTGGTCACTAAACATCACTGAGAAGAAGCTTCTGGGTTCCGTGGTTCCCCCTTCCCCACCCCACAACTCCCAACTTCCCCACCCTTAATTTTCACGTTTATGCCCAAACTTAGTTTGCATGTATTAGCTGCTCTAAATCCATCCCAACAGCGAGGCACTATGAATAATGCATCTCTGGGCTGTATTAGTTTTCTGTCTCCCATCTTATTTACGACAGGAACGGGTGGGAATTCGCAAAAGTGAAATCCAGGCGCGGGGCTTCTTGGGTAATGGTATGCAAATTAGCATGAGGGCGGAAAAAATCCACCAAGTCCTCCCAGGGTGCAGGAGCCCCACGCAGGAGCGCCGGGGTGCTGGAGCATGCAGTGTGGGGTGTGTCGCTCCGTGGAGCCAGCTCTGTTCAGCAGTTTTGTCTTGATTTTTTTTTAAGTGTGTCCTTGTCATTGTCATCCTATTATTTTCTTAAATTAAAAATTAGCAAGAAAAAAAGGTGAGATATTGATTTCCGAAAGATTATGGAAACCGCCCAGGAGGCTCCGGCAGAAATAAGTGCAAAAGGAGGGCAAGTGTTATCAAGCAGCAGGCAGGATTGAGGTCAGATGTTCAGATGAACTTCCTTGCAGGAAGCTTGTAAGGTGGGGTGGGTTTAGGGACCCTGTGGCCCCCTTCTCCGGAGAGTGTGGAAGGCTCGGGAAGTCATCAGGGGAGTGGCTGGCCCCCAGTGAATTCTTTGTCCTGGGGCCTGCAGGTTGTGAGGAGTTATCTCAAGGATCATCTTCTGGGTCAGGAGATGGCTTCAGGGCCCTATTTCCTCACCTGAAGGAGCTCAGATCCTTCCCATGTCCAGTATTTGCTCTCCCTGCACTGGAAGATTTAGGCTGATAAAAGGATTTCACGGTCTTGGGAGATAGGGGTTTGGAGCTGGTGGCCCTGGGAACGGGCTCTGTGAAGTCTGATCTGAAGTAGGAGCAAAACCGAAGGAGCAAAGGGAGCTGGAAGACCGAGGGAACATCAGGAGGGGACAGAGGGACTTAGTGGTGTCCCAGTCCTGCACCCCACCTCCCACCACTGCCTGCTCCTGTCCTGCCCTCCTGGGGGCTCTTCCATGTCCCCCAGCCCTCTGAGCCCTGCAGCAGGGAGAGGGAAGGAGACGCCCAGGGAGTAAAGAGCCACAGATATGGACCCACTGCTTGCCCGCGATGCAGCTGGGAGCCAGGGTGCAACTGGGAGCTGGGGCCTGCAGCCCCCTGGCTGGGGGGCCAGGAGGACCACATGAGATCGTGCGTGCAGGGTTTAAGCCAGTGACTGTCACTTGGTGCACGCTTAGTCCAGGCCAGCAGGTGTGTGATGGTTATCGGGAAACCTGGCAGCCCCTGGGAAGCCACTGGGGGACCCTTGGAGGCGGTGCCCCTGGGTGCCTTGCAGGCCCCCTTGCAGTGGGCTGGGAGGGTGGATAGTGTGGTTCGGGGGTTGGACTGGCTGACTTCAGCCCCTGGCTCCACTGCCTTAGTGAGTCAGTTTCCCTTCCTGTAAAACAGGGCTAATTATGGAACTAACCCCAGACCTAAGTCGCTCTAAGTACCTATAGCTGCCAGGGTGACGCCTGGGGTAGGAAGTCCACACGAGCATGCGCCAGTATTTCGTCTTGGTCAGGGGACTTGCTCAGGATGCTGGGGACCACCAGTGGATGGTGCAAGGGCCCTCACCAGGCGCCACCCCTCCGCCCTGTCCCGTGCTCCCTGTGTCCTGTGCACCTGCACCTTCCTCCGTGGGGCTGCAGAGGATTTGTGAGCAGGTCAGCCCTTGTTCCTTCGTATGGCCCTAGGGCGGCAGTGCGGCTGTGAATCGACATCTCTCCTTTGCTCTTCCCCCTCCAGCACCCCGGCTTCCCACACCCCCCTCGACACCCCCCTGCCGGGCTTGAGCCTCCTGGGGCTCCCAGCTATTGCATCTCTTTTCCCGAGGCGTTTGCACGGCCTCTGGGTGGTCAGGCCATCGACTCCGCATAAGGACCCGGCAGAGGGTAGGGAACCTGGTGCAGTTGGTGCCCTGGATCCGGGGGCCTTGCCCACAGGCGAAGATGCCAGTGAGCCTGTGGGCTGGCCCTGCACAGGTTCCCAGCTGTGGGGGAAACATCCAGAGTATGGCTGGGCGGGGGTTCAGGCCTCTGGATCGAGTGAAGCAGGGTTGGGTTGGGGTGGGCGGCTCCTGAGCGGCATGTGGTGGCCTGCGTGTGTGCACGCGTGTGTGGGGCAGGGGTCCTGGCCAGGGCTTGAGTGTGCAGGGCAGCGCCCAGCTGGGAGTTTGGATCAGGCCTGGAAACCCTTGTCCTTGCCCCTCAGCTCCCCGCCTGCTCTTCCCTGGTCCTGGCTTTGACTTGGCCACGCCGGTTCTGACCTTTCTCGGGGTCGCCACTGTCTGCACAGCTGCCCAGGGCAAGGGGCCACACAAGTCATGCAGGCAGTGTCTGCAGGGGCCACACAAGTCCTCTCGTGGAACACAGTGGCCACCACCATGCCTTGAGACGCTTCCCAGGCCTCCTGCTATGGCGGGACCCTGGAGTTTCCTTCCAGGACTGGGCTCCATCACAACTGAGCCTGCTCAGAACTGCAGGCCACCTGTGGCTCAGGCTAGGCCGCCCCAGGCTGCCCTGACCCCATGAGGTCCTTCCTCTCTAGCCCCCTGCCGGGTCCCAGTCTCCGTCCAGGCACCTGCCACCCCACCTTTGCACCCACCTCAGCTCTGCCGGGCCCTCCTTCCCACCCTCTGGCCCCGCAGGCTCTCACCAGCCACTCTCCGGCCCGCTGCTCTGCCAGCTTGCTGTCCTGTGGCTCCCTGCTCCTGGTTCCCTCCTTCGCCCTCTCCACGCGGGGTCCTAAACAGGAGTTTCTCTGCTGTCTGTGCCTCTTTCACACACGCCTCGAGCCTTCCTTTCTGTCTGCCGTCTTTCCTTCCGTTTCTCTGTGGCCTTCAGCCCGCGTCCATCCCCTCGCCTTGGCGGGATGCGCCTGCGCTCTCTGCTGACCTCGCCTCTGTCCTGCGCTCTGCACCGGCCTCACCTTGGCAGCTGCCCACCCTGCTCTACTCCTGCTCTTCCCTGGCTCTTCCAGCCCTGGGTCCCAGCAGCAGCCTCTGCCCTCTCCGCCCTGCCTGCTCACAGCTGAGTGGAGCCCTGGGTCACCACAGAGGTGATGCTGCTGGGGGTGCAGCTCCCGGAGGCTGCGCCAAGCTCCCTGCAGTACAGCTCATGCAATCTCACATGACATTATCACTCTCATTTTAAAGTTGGGGAAACTGAGTCAGAAAGTGGCAGGGTTGGGACCTAACTGGCCCCCAGGCCGTGGCTTTACTGCCTCTCTCAAGCAGGAGTCAGATAACAAGACGACCTCAGGCACGGACCGCACCGTGCAGAGCGGGCTCCGCTCAGCTGCTTCCTGCGCAGGTCACATCCCTGCTGGGCCTGCGTGTCCCCATCTGAGCAGAGGCTCAGTGACCCTTCCTTGCTCTTGGGGTTGGCAGGGACTCAGGTGGGTGGAGCTGGGGTGGTGCAGGTACACACAGACACTGCGGGAGCTTGTCCCCCTCTCCTGCGCGGCCTTCACCAGGTCCCTGCAGTGACCGCCCATGGGCTCAGTCCCAGCCCCTGCTTGAACAGGGCAGGGCTGGAGCTGCTGGCGAGGGCAAGACGCACGGCATAGGTGGCTGGCGCCCAGCCCTCCCTCCCCTCCCCAGGGTCCTTGCTGGAGAGGGAGCGCTAGGCTGGCTCTCATAATTGAAGAAACCAAAGCAGATTAAACAGGGCCAGTAGAACGGGGAGCGCCCATGCCGCAAGGTGCCTTTACAATCACCTGCCCGGAGAGCAGCGCCGCTGGCCTGCACCGCAGCTCTGGTTTCGAAGGTAAGCGTGGACGCAGCCGTTATGGATTGGCTGTCTCTATGCCTTGGTCTGGGTTGTCCTGAGGTGACCTGAGAGCCCCACCTCTGACCTCTGTGCCCACCTTCTTGTGTGCTTAGTCGCAAGCGAGTCTTAGTGCAGGGGTTTGAACATTTTGGGGTGAGGTGTGCTTTACAGACTCTTTAGAGCTGTTGGGAAGAAAGAAAAGAAAAGGAAGGGAGGGAGGGAGGGAGGGAGGGGAGGGAGGAGGGATGGAAGGATGGACCTGTTAAAGGAGGGATGGAAGGGAGGGAGGGAGGAAGGAAGGAAGGAGGGATGGACCTGTTGACCGTTTTTGTAGAAAATGAACCCGAGACACCATTTTGACAGTCCGTCTGTCTGTGTCTTGGAGATAGGGTGTGGGTGCTGGTGTCCCATTACGGTGACCAGCCATCAGGACTGAGGAACTCCTGGGAGTTCCGACATCCTGTGTACGACCTGATCAGACCTGGCCAAGTGGGACCAGGTGGTCACCCTGGGCTTGAATCCAGCTTTGCCCCCATTTCCAGCAGTGCCACTAGAAGCGGGTGGTCTCTCGGTTTGTTTCCTGGGCTGCAAAGTTTTGATAAGAAGCCAAATAATACTTATGCAATCATTTAATTCTGGAAAATTCACAGCCTAAACAATTATATGGGTTGTAAGGGTGAAATATAGAAGAATCAAGGGACTGGGGTGTGGGCCATGTGGGGGTGACTCTGGCTTAGGAGCAAATGCATGTCATTGTTACTGTGTACACATTTATGATTGTCCAACAACTCAACTCCTTTATAAAAAAAACAGCTAGCTAAGGAAGGGGAGGGTTTTTTTTCTTAAAGAGAGAAGGACAGAGAGAGATGGAGAGAGAGAGACAGAGAGAATCAATTTTTATTGAATTTTTCACGTGGCTTTCGTTGCTCCGACACTTCGTTGTGTAAGTGGTGCTGGGGTTTGAACCCATGTACTTGCGCATGCCGGGCAAGCACCGAAACCACCAAGCCACCACTCCAGCCCAAGGGGAGGGGTTTTGTGCAGGTTGCTTTTGTAAGAGGACCTCCCCGCACGCCCAGTGCGGCAGCTCGGAGCGGCCAGGATCCCCAGGCCCCGTTCCCAGCCCTTCTTCCTGCGGGCTGAGTGGTGCCCCTCACCCCCCACCAGTCATTCCTGGAGTCCTTCCCGCTGGGTGAGCATGGTGTGGCTGCAGGGTCCGTGAGGTCCACAAGGTGCAGCTGGTGCTTGGACCAGGTGGGAATGGGTGGCAAGAACCTCTGTCCCTCAACCCTGACCAGGTGCTGGCCGTGGGAGTCCCCGTGAGACCCTGTGAGCTGGGGTGCTCCCGTGACAATGCCTGCTCTGCCCCGCCTCCTCTTCTGAATGTGACAGTGCAGTGTTTGTTGCCCAGTGCCGGCCACAGCTTTGGAAAGGCCTGGTGCACAGTGGGCACCCAGGACGCAGAAGCCCTGCAAACCTCCTGGCCTCGCTGGGAGCTCCCAGCACCCGAGGGCCCACGCACCTCCCGGCTCCTTGGCATCAGCTCAGCTCTAATGACTTTGAGTGCTGAGCTGCTCACCCTGGGAATTTATGGAAACCGCGCATGGAAGCGTCACCTGGAGGCACATAAATATTGTAGACGGAGGTTGGCTGTGTCAGCACTATCGGATCAGGATCGCTCACCTGGAACCGCCGGCGCGGGTGGGGCAGCGGGAGCCGGGAGGCTGCGGGCAGGGGCTCTGTGGGTAGGGGCTCTGTGGGTGGGAGCACATAGTCCAATCCTCACCACCCCCATGAGGCACGCTCCCTGTCTGTCCCTGTTCACAGATGAGAGGGGAGACTGAGTCACATGACAGAGAGGAGCCGAGCTAGAGCCTGGGTTCCAACCTGGACCCCACCCGTAGCTGCCAGCCACTTTTTTTTTTTTAAGAGAAAGGGACAGTGACAGAGAAAGAGAGAAACAATTTTTATAATTTTTATTTAGTTTTTCATGCAGCTTTCATTGCTCCGCAACTTTGTTGTGTCCGTGGTGCTAGGGTTTGAACTCATGTACTTGTGCCTGCCAGGCAAGCGCCGTATCTGCCGAGCCACTGCTCCAGCCCCATGTGCCCTTCACAACTTTTTATTTTTAAAAATTTCAAGCTACAGGAAAGTGGAAGGACTAATAAAATGAACACGCCTGGATCTTTCGCCTAGTCAGCTAGCTGTTAACATTTTGCTGCAGTTCATCCCCTGCCACCTGATGGACGCACACCATTTATTTTATTTATTTATGCTTTTGAGACAGGGTCTCACTAAGTTGCCAAGGCTGGCCTCCAACTTGCAGTCCTCCTGCCTGAGCCTCCCGAGTCGCTGGGATGCCAGGTGTGTGTGGGACAGCCCTGCCCTTCACCCTGCCGTCTTCAGCACCTCTCCTACATACCTCCAGTAGCATCCTGTCCAGGATCTTAACAACATCAGGGTACAATACTGTCCAGATGAGTGTTTTTCCAAGTCCCCCAAATGTCTCAGACTGCACTTGTTACTTGTTGCTCTGTCCCTCGTCTCCTTGGCATCTGGAAAAATCCTGCTTCCTCTCTCTCTCTTTCTTCATGATATGACTTTTTGAGAAGCCCAGCCAGTGGGGTAGGACACTCCCGCACCTGGTTTTGCTCCAGATGCGCTTGTCGTGTGTGGCCAGGCGCTGGGGGAAGCTGCACACCTCCTCCGTCCCATCGCACGCCCGCCCCCTTGCCCTGGAGCAGGTGGGATCCGCCAGGCCTGCCCTTCACTGAGGTGCCGCTTGCCCCGTAGCTGTGATTCCTGAGTCCCCTACAGGTGACTGTTGGGTGCACGAATGTCCTGTCCCTCAGCAAACCTCCTCCCAGGGCTCCGCCCCCCTCTGATGACCTGGGGTGACAGTGACTCTGTGGCTGACTCCCTCCGCCAGCTCTCGTCACAATCCTCCTTGGTCGCGCGTTCCCCACTCCGTACCTCTCTCCGTCGCTGCCTCTACGAAGTCCTCGGTTCTTCTTAGAGCTCCACGTGCTACGATCCAGGGCCCTCATCGCTGTCTTTGATAACGGCCTTGAACATGGCCGATGGGCGTGCTTCCTGCTGACTCCTGGGCCCTTGGATGCTTCCCATCCTTCCTGATTCTTTCTTGCATTCGGCCGTTGTGCCGTCCACCCCAACCAGCCATTTCGCCAGGGTGGAGGTCTTAGAGGGTCAGGCAGCCTCCACCCTCACCCGCACACACTCCTGGGTCTTCAACACCGGAGCGATCAGAAACCAGGTCCAGAAGGGAGAAGTGGGACGCCCAGGGCTGGGGCTGGGGTTCCGGTGGGCAGCGGTTCACCTGCCTGGGGGGCGAGAGCAGGGCCTGATAAGCTGGCCGCATCCGTCAGTGGTGGGTCCTGAGCTCTTTCCAGGGAAGCCAACACCTTGTCTGCAAAACAAAATGGGCCGTGTGCCTCACCAACACTGAGCCAGGTGGGCACCCAGGGCTGGGCCTCCCTGCGCCCTAATCTCACCCCAGGGTGCTGGGCTAAGTCCTCTCTGGGACCCACGATTCCAGCACATCCCTCTGGTCCCACCTGCTCCCTGTCCTGTGGACCCAGGAGGCTCAGGTAGGACTTCAGGCTTGAGGAGGGGTCCTGGGGGCAGACCCAGCTGGCCGGGAGCCCAGAGGTGACTGAGGCACCGCTCTTCCCACTTGCCCTGCCTCCCGCTGCCTCGCCCTTGGGGCTGGCAGTTTGCACCGGCCTCTGCAAAGCCCCGGCCTAGAGACTCGTTCTGCCTCTGAGAAAGGAGTCTGGGTCTCACTGCCTTTTAATTAGATCGCAGCAGCTGCCGGTGGGGCTGGCGGGCTGCAGGGTCCGATGCTGTTTTCCGTCATCCAGGCCACTCGGTTTCAGTGCATTTGGCTTTTTCTGAGGCAGGGATTGCTCCTGAGCACTCGGCAGGGGCCGGGCAGGAGGCTGGCACACACCTCTCTGTTGGGGTGTGTGTGTGTGTGTTTGTGCGAGGATGCGCTTGCTGTTTCTTGGAAGAACCCAGACAAAGCTTGCTGGTCTTTCTCTCCATGCTGCCAGCCCTCCATCTGCCACGGATGGCAGATGCCCAGAAGCGCCCCTGGCCTTGGGACAGATGTGCCTAGGCTCTCGGCCCAGTGGGAGCTTTCCCCTTTGAACCCTCCTGCAGGCCAGTTCCGGAAAACTCTACACCACCTCGGCTTTCCATGAAGGAGCAGCCCTCTCAAGCAGAGGACCGAGCCGGTGCTGCCAGGCTGTGGGCATCAAAGATGGGTTGCAGGGCTGGAGAGATGGGAGTCCTGTGACCCTCCCATGCCACACGGCATTGTGGAGGGCGTGAGGAGGCTTGGGCTCCCCTAGAGGTCAGAGGCCTTGAGCCTCCTGCACCTGGGCCTCTGGTTGATGTGGGGGAGGCTGATGAAAGAGGGCCATCACCACCTGCCCCTCAGAGCCCTTAGCCTGATCCCCAAAAGTTCAAGTCTGGGGGGCCTTGCCCAATGGCGATCACGCATCCCAGCCCTGGCGAGTGGCCACACGATGGCATCCAGGGAGAGGAGGGCAGGGCTCAGGGGAGCCTCAATTTCCCTGTCCCCCATCCCCTGCATCACATAGCTCAGCCACCAGAGTCCGGCTCAGGAGAAGCAGTTTGGCCATCTCACGGTCTTCCCCAAGGGGACCCCACCATTCCCACCCCAGGCTCCCTCAAGGATTTGAGCCTGAATGAAGAAGGGGCTGAGGCCAGGTCTGGAGCAGCTCCCCAAGGAAGCCGAGTGCTGTGCTCACGCTGGGCCATCTGGGCCAGGCCAGGACTGCAGCCTCTCCCTGCACAGGGGTCAGACTGTAGGTCCTTACAAGTAGATCTGACCACGTCACCAGCTCAGCCCCATGCAGCACGGAGATAGGATCTTACCTCTTCACTGTGGACCCCGAGGCAGCGGCCCCATCCCTGCTCACCTTTCCCACCCGACCCCTGCAAGGGGTCCCTGTGTCTCAGCCCTGCTCCCGGCCTTTGCCCCTGCCACTCCTGCTTCCTGGAGTGCTCTTCTCCCACCTCTGAGGCTGTTTCCTGCTCCCCTGAGCACCCAATCTCCGTGGCAATCGGTAGTTCCGCTACTTGAAGTGGCCCTCATTTGTTCCGCTTGCCTCCTGCCCTGGGAATGTTCCCTCCCTGCCAGTGGGCCGGTGGTCATCTGGTCACTCCATCGCTGCATTTCCAGCTCTTAGACACGCTGGGCACACAGTAGGGGTGCAGGAGCCTCGGGTAAGTGAATGAGACCCTTCCAGGCACAGGTCCTGGGGTGAGACCTGGTCACTCAGGTCCAACTTGCAAATGGGGAAACTGAGGCACAGGCCTGTGACGTCCTTGCTGCTGCTATTGGACCCACACTGTTCTGTGGGCATCGCGCCACATCTGTAAAGGTGACTGTAAGTGGCAGGGGACAGTTCCAGGAGACTGCGTTATAGCTCTCTCCGGTGGCTGAACGCGTGGGGGGTTTCTGGTTTGGTGCACATGCGTTGTCCGCTGAGGCCAGAGGCTCCTTCTGCACCCTCGGGCTCTAGCATGGGAGTGATGGAGCGCCATGACATGGTATCCGTGTGCTCTGCGGACTGTGGGAGACGCCGTTCAGAAGGAAGCGGCTGGTCTGTGAGTGGCCGGGGCAGGCTTCATGCAATAGGGACGTCACCCTGAGGCTGTGTCTTCAGATGCAGAAGAAAGACAGTAGATGATGCGGGTGGCGGACAGGTCATGGCAGATGGCGGGTCCTGAGCATCAGCCAGGCCTGGGTTCCGTTGGCCTGGAGCGTAGGGAAAAGGCAGACCCTCGGCTGCTGAGACGAAGAACCTGGACTTGCTCCTGTGCTGGATGGGAAGCTGGACCGGTTCCGTCTTCTCTTTGTAAGAAACAGGGTTGGTCTGTTTGTTTAGGCTCCAAATGTCCCCTGTTTGATCCAGGGGACAGAATCAAATAGCATGGAATGGGTGATCCTGGAGGCCCCCCACCACCTCAGGGTCTCCTGGAAGCGAGGACTTTCTGCTTTCTGCCTGTCTGTGCTTAGTCCCCCCCGCCCCCGCTCTTGCCATGGTTGCGTTTACCCTGCCTCATCCCTGTCCCTCAGTTTGAGGACACTGTTGACTCCCTGCTGTGAGGGGCCAGGATTGGTGAGGGGCCAGGATTGGCTCACATCCCACTTCCCTTCCCCAGGCCTGCAGGCAGCTCTGTCACTTACACAGGATCTAGGAGCCACTCCTTCCTCCACCATCAGCCCCGTCTCTCCCTGCTGTGAGCTGAGGACCAGAAAGGAGCCCCAGTGTGGGCAGAGCAGGGTGCCTACCTTCCCCTGCCTCCAGTGGTAGCTTGGCGTCATAGCAGGAGTATTTACACCTTGGGGATTGGCAGACACTGCCGGTTCCGAGACATTTACCATTTACCTGTGCGCTCGACGTCCCGGGGTCTCTTTCCCCCCAACTCAGGCTCAGCCAGGGCCCCGGTGAGCCTGCACCCCAAACGGGCACAGACCATTTGCTTTGCCCTGGGGATGGAGCAGGGTGTGTCGGGGACTGTCCTGCAGGCTCCGCCCAGCCCCACACCCTCCCTCCCTGCAGCACAGCTTCGAGGCACACCAGGACGAGGCTGTGGACGTGACCCACATGGTGAAGGCGGGCAGCGGCGTCTGGATGGCCTTCTCCTCGGGCTCCTCCATCCGCCTCTTCCACACCGAGACCCTGGAGCACCTGCAGGAGATCAACATTGCCACCAGGACCACCTTCCTCCTGCCAGGTGAGGCCACACCTGGCTGGGTCAGGATGGGAGTGGGGACTGGTGTTCACGGGCCTGTCCTGTGAGCCTTGAAAACCGGGCCTCCGAGGGAAGGCAGGGGCGGTGGGGTTTGCACCAGACCTGTCCTTCCCAAAGCCGTGTTCCCTGCCACCACGGCCAGCAGCCGGGGCTCTCAGGAGGTGGCTCCTAGGATGTCTATATCATCCCATCTCACCCCAAACCCACTCTGCCTCCAGTCCTTAGGAGGAGGGGAGGGCAGGAGAGGAGGCCAGCCATGGTCTTCCTAGGAGGTTTTTCTAAGGCTGTTGTCCCCATTTGCTGCTCAGCAGGTTTGCAGGTGCAGGGGGGCCAAGGGGTTTGGGTGACATCCCCTTGTGGCTGGTGCTTCCTCCTTCCAAACTGCCTGTGAAATGAGAGGGGCGGGGGTTAACACACCTGCCGCCTGCCCCACCCTAGCCGAGGCCTCCGTCTCCATCGGCTGCCCGAGATGCAGGGGGTGTACAGAGTGGGCACCCAGGAGGACATCTGCCTTGGGCCCACCCTTACCACCCATGGGGCCTTGCCTCTCTTCTGGACCAACGGACCCAGAAGGGTCTCAGAGGACACAGTGCCTCTCTGCTGTCCAAGCACCCAGGCAGGCCTGGGCTCATCAGCTAGGAGAGCAGAAGGGTCCCAGGCCAGGGAAATGGAGCCTGTGTCACGAGGTCCTGGGGGGTGGGCTGCAGGGAGGCTGATCTCCCTGAGTGTGGCCCTGGGCTCATCAGCTAGGAGAGCTGAAGGGTCCCAGGCCAGGGAAATGGAATCTGCGTCACGAGGTCCTGGGGGTAGGCTGCAGAGGGTACTGATCTCCCTGAGTGTGGCCCAGGGCCAAGGGCAGACAGGCAAGCCAGCACTTAGGGGCCTGGGGGTTCTGGCCTCCCCACGGAGGCCTGGTCTCCGACTCCAGCTGAGGGTGGCAGGTGCTTGGAGAGCACCTTCTCTGGGTGGAGAGGTGAGCGGGGTGTGTTGTGGCTCTTTCCTGTTTTCTGCTTGTGAGTTTCATTGTCTCTCGTGGAGTTAGGGACCAGTTTCATCCACTGTGGAAGTTTCATCCATTTCAACTACAATAAAATTTTCTCTGCATCACCAATATACTTATTATTTCAAGATAATGGAACAAGGGAAAAATGGGCCCTTTTAAACCTTCAGAATCTCATCTTGCGGGGCAGGAGGAGGGTCAGCGGGCAGTGGGGTCTCTGGGGATGGGAGGCGGCGTCCACGGAGAGCTCCCGCTGCCCCTGGGAAGCTGGCTGCTCCCACCTCACTGTGGGCACCACAGCAGGTCCCCTGTGTTGACTTGGTTGTTCTTTGCAGCCACCTTTGAAGGAGGAAGGCACGGGGCACGGGGCAGGGGGCTCTGGCGTGAGTGTTCTGGAGCCAGGCCAACTGAGCCGGAGGCTGAGCCACCGGCCTGCGCATGGCACCTGCTGATAGAGCCGGAGCCAGGGAGGCCTCGGGTTCTAGTCACCGTTTTCCCATGAAGCCACTGTGCAGCTGTGGGCGGCCCCTCCCTCTTTCCGGGCCTCTATTTCCCCATCTGGGCAGTGAAGGAGCCTGGAGTCAGAACTCTTCTGACAGGAGCCAGTGCAGCGCCCTCTCCAACCTCAGGGTAAATGTCACCTGTCATGGTAGAGGGACAGCACCTGGCGTGAGTTAAGTCTCAGTGCGTGCGTGATAGCAACATAATCGTCACCCTCCTCCCCATTTTAGAGCATCCCTGCCCCCATCCATCAGCCAGGCTTCCCCTATGGGGCTCCCCGTCCACCCCTCCCACCCTCCAGGGCAGTAACCTCCTGGGTCTGTGTGCAGCCTGGGGTGGGTTTCCTGAAGGGCCCTTCCCCAGGCCCAACCTTAACTACTGCAACACTGGGGAGCCTGGACAGGGGGCTCTGGCAGGTCAGGACCACCCAGAACTGCTCAGAGCTCAGAGGGGCTTCCAAGCCCCTCGCTGAGCCAGAGCCACCCCAGCCGGAGTGGCCAGGACCTGGTGGAGGGCGGCTGCAATGCCACCCCACATGTGCCCTCGTGGAACAGCAAAGCAGGACTCTTAAATTCTTTATTAGAGATATTTTAAACAGGCTTTTAAGTGTTTTTTCTTCCCCCACACCACCAAATGAAATAATTGCATAATTAGTAATAAATTTGTTCCTCCTCTAAGTGTGGGTTTTTTTTAGGGCGTGTTAAAAATTCATCACACTTCCTTCCCCCCCGACCCTTCCTTCCACTCGAATACCCAACTGGTATTAATGCATTTTTTAACCTAAACTCCCTCCTCCTTTTAACTAGACAGGTCATTAATAAAATGTTCTCCGAGAGCCTGAGCTTTTTAAAGTTGTATATCTCCAGATAGATGGCCTGGGCCCTCGGAGCACTGCTGCATTAAGTCTTGTGATAAAATATTTATCCACCATTAGAATTTTTTTCTTTCGAACTGTTTGTGAAGTGTCCTGCTCTGTTCCTCGAGGCGGAGGGGAGAAGGCCCCATGAGGCCTGAGATGAAGTCATTTCTCAGCTCCACCCACTCCCTGAGTTCCTCTGACTCACTTCTTTCCATTTGGGTTTCTGCTGCTCAGTGGGGTGAGTGGGGGTGAGGGGATGCAGGGCCATCAGGATGTGTCTCCTGCTGTCTCAAGATCCCCAGGGCGCGGTGGGGGAATGGGGGGGCTGGAGCAGTGGCTCTGCGGTTATGGCGCTTGCATGCGCGAGTACACGGAGTTCAAACCCCAGCACCACCACAAAGTGTTGGAGGAACAAAAGCCACATGGAAAACTAAATAAAAATTGCTTCTACTGTTTCTCTCTCTCCCCAGGGCTGCGGATGGGGAGGTGGGGCTGCTAAATGAGCCCCTCACCACTGCTCTCTCCCTTCGCCTTATTATTTCTGTGGGTTTCTGGTTCTGATGGAGCTGATCTTAAGATGTCAGAATCTAGGTTCTGTTAGAAATCAGAAATGCCATCTTAAGAGCGTCCATGTATTGATCCTATATGATGGCTCAGAGCTGGGCTCAGCTGTGTGTGCCTATGAAATATAGGTTCATGTCGTGTTTCTAATAACCATAAAACTGAGCAAGGCAGGTTTGTAGCACTCATTGATCAAGGAGAGAAATTGACGTATCCAAATTCACATGGCTAGAACGGGACATTGACACCCATGTCCTTTTCTATTCTCTGTCCATCCACCCACCCACCCACCCACCCATTCATCCATTGAAAAAGCACCACGTGTCCACCCACCCATCCATCCACCTGTCTGTCCATCCATCCATCCATCCATCCATCCATTCACCCACCCACGTGCCCTCCCACCCATCCATTGAAAAACCACCGTGTGTCCACCTACCCACATATCCACCTATCTATCCACCATCCATCCGTCTATCCATCTACCTATCTATCCATCTTTCCATCCATCCATCTGTCCACACATCCATCTGTCCATCCATCAGTCTGTCCATCCAGCCACCCAGCCAGTCAGCCACCCCTTTGCTCACAGATACTTTTTGAGCATCTTCCAAGAGTCAAGGCCTGGACCAGGAGCTAGGGACCAACCTT
>PVKS010025722.1:0-29544 GCA_004027875.1 Aplodontia rufa | reverse complement strand
TTTTATTCAAAGGTTAAATTTAGTTAATATAAGGACAAGGACATCTATGTAATTAATGCTGGCTTTGTTGTGTATTAGATTTATTCATGTCTTCCAAGTATATAAATTCTTTAAGATGTAAAATTTAGGGTTGCATTTTACCAAGCTGATGTTTCCAAACTAAAGTTGTTTGTAACAATGGTCTCCTTCAGGTTTATATGGAAATAACAAATTTAAGTATGTATTTATTTATGTCATTTAATATTTTGTAATTGGATTAGAGTAATCTGACTTTACACTGGGATAAAAATTTAGGTGTATTTTTGTAACATAATAAGGAGAGCCTAATTTATTTAAAGATTAGTTAGGTGGAACATAAAAACCTTTTGCTATCTTTTCTACAAAAAGGAGCCCTCTTAATGTTTGTTTGATTCATGTTTGAGATATAAGGCTGTGTGTTAACTAAATACTTATATAGACTCAGGAAAACCCTACAGCCTTTCTGGAGAAACTCAGGGAGGCATTGAGAATACACATCATCATGGACCCTGAGTCCATAGAAGGCCGAATAATTTCAAAGGACAAATTTATCACTCAAGGCCCCAGACACTCAGAGGAAATTACAATAATTGGCACATGACCCTGATCAGTCTTTAGATAATATCTCCTAGCTTGTAACCTCTGTCTTTTGTAATAAAGGTCAGGAGAAGAGGGAAAAAAGGGAACATAGAGACTGGAAAAAGCTGAGGCACTAAAAGAGAGATGGAATAGACCCCAAGCCACGAAAAGGACTTATGTCCATTGTGAAAAAGGGGGACATAACCTGCAGGAGTGCCCACAGGCCAAATGCCAAGCGACCACCACCAAGGCCCTATCCTATCTGTCAAGATGATCACTGGAGGAATAAATGTTCCCAGGGGTGCAAACCCTTGGGTCCAAAGTTCTCCACACAGGCCTGACAGGACTGAGGTCCGCCTTTTTGGCTCTGTGACTCTTCTGGCTCTGTGACTCCTATTACCACGCATGAACCCCAGATATGCTCCATGGGGAGCCAAAAGGTCAGTTTCCTCTTGGATACTGGCGCTATCATTTGTACTTGTCTCTTACCCTGGATCCCCCTCCTAATAATGTGATAGTGCAAGGAGTGTCTGGTGGGCATGTAACTAGAAACTTGACTCTCCTGTTAAGTTATAAATGGGACAGGATGATGTTTTCTCATGCATTCCTGATAGTCCAAAGAGTGTCCTACCCCTTAAGGGAGAAATTTACTTTCAAACATTCAAGATTCCATCATGATAAACCAAATAGGGAATGGCCTTAAGGTAATTAATGAAACAGATGTTCTCCTCCACTCTATGATGACTAATCCTTATACTCTTGTCATTTGAGGTCCCAGCTACTGTTATTTAGTTTACTATATTAGATGTCTTTTCCTGTATACCCCTAGACTTTCAATTGCAATATGTGTTTCTTTGAGGAGCCAAATAACAGACCTGGTTTTCCTTCTCTTAAACTCAATGTTAATTTTCATTCTGACTTTAACTTTTTGATATCTTAGTTCAGCAGATCCACTCCAACTTAGAACCTGTTGAACTCCCGATTGTAATGAAGATGGAGGCAACCATGAGCACTCCAGATGACCTCTATCACTGACTCCTTATTCAACCCAAACATTCTCAAGGGAAGACCCAAAACTGCTTGCCTTACGATGATGCCCCTTTTTCAGCCAGAAGTAATCAGATAGGTCATCACCTGAACCCCCAAAGCAGTTTGGGTTTCCCTAAACAGAGGGGGGAGTGAGGCAGAAAAATTTAGGCAGTTCAGTGTAGGCATAACAATATGGGTGGATAAGGAGAAAATTAACTGATGGTCATCTTTCCTGAGAGGGCAAAGACATCCCCCAATGCTAATGAGGGTCTGACAAGATAGGCCCAGATGCAGACGCTCCTTGCTGCTAAGTAAGGAACCACTTTCTTCCTACTGGCGCCTAAGGCATGGACCAAAGACTGGACCAGAATTCCCTGCACCTGTGTCCTGGGTACAGGGGCAGGGAAGCAGTGACCAATCGAGGAGAGCATGTCATACAAAAAGGGCAAACTTCACTGCCTCATTGGCTCTGTCCCCTTCCCCCACTCTGGGGGAAGTCTGCTCTTTTCCCTGTGCTTTACTTTCTATAAAATAAAATCCATCTACTATGCTTGCCTCGGTGTCCCTCGGTTTCATTCTTCAACTCCAAGAAGACATGAACCTGACATCCACATCACTGGCATCAATAACATCTAGGAGTGGTGCCTCTGGAAGATGACTAAAGTCATGGGGAACAGGAGTTCTCATAAATGGGGTCAGTATCCATTAAAAAAAAAAAAAAAACCTCCAGGGGCTGGAGTGGTGGCTCGGTTATGGTGTTTGCCAGCAGAGTGGGTTCAAGCCCCAGCACCACATATAGCTAAGTGTCTAAGTGTCAGAGCAATGAAGTCCACATGAAAAACTAGATATCAGGTGATTCTCTCTCTCTCTCTCTCTCTCTCTCTCTCTCTCTGTCTCTCCCTCTCTCTCTCTCCCACTCTCTCTTTCTTTAAAAATAAAAAGAAAGGAAGAAAAAGAAAGACTCCAGGCACTAGAGCAGTGGCTCAGCAGTTACAGCACTTGCCTGGCATGCAGGAGGACCAGGGTTCAAACCCCAGCACCATATCACACAACTAAATGTTAGAAAAAGAAAAAACAGATGAATAAATCAATAAAATTAATTCTCTTTTCCTCTCTCTCACACTCCCTCTACATTAAAAAAAAAAAAAAGGCTCCAGAGAGCTGCCTTTCCTTACCACCATGTGAAGACACAGCTAAAGGGTGCCATCTATGAACAAAAAACTGGGCCTTCACTAGGCACTAAATCTGTCAGTTACTTGATCTTGAACTCACCAACCTGCAGAACTTTGAGAAACAAATTTCTATGTTATAAAAGCTACTCAATTTCTGACACTTTATTGTAGCAGCATGAGTGGAATCAGACCATAAGACAGTGTGTTATTAAACCAAAGACAGAAACTTTACCAACTGAACAGAGTCCAGGCACAGACTGTGTGCATACACAAGTCACCCAACTGATGAAAAATACAACACCGTTGTATATTGGAGGAAAAATGGTTTATTTAACAAATAGTTCTGAGTCATTTGATAAGCATAAAGAAATAATTAATTCTGGTGCCTACTCATACTATACTCAAAAATAAATTCCAGATATACTGCAAATCTAAATGTATAAGATAAAAAGAGTCACGCTTTTCAAAGAAAAATATATGAACTCATTTCCAGACCTCACAGTGGGCAAAATATTCTTAAATAAGACACAAAAAGTTCTAATGATAAAATAAAATAAACAGAAAATATCAAAATTAAGATCTTTGTATCAAAACACACATAACCGGGAATGAAAATTTATCCAACTAAGTTAAAGATATTTCCAACTCATTTAGTATTCAAGAAAGAACTCATGTCCAGAATATTAATGGATGCCTGCCTGCAAATCAACATTGACATATAATCAAAAAATTGGTAATTCATAAATGACACACACAAAAGTACTCAACTCCATCAGTCATCAAGAAAATAAATACTCTAACCACAATGAGATACCACTACTCACTAAAGATGGACCAAAATCAGAAAGACCAACCAAATGTTGGCTAGAATGCAAAAAAATGGAAAGCCTGATTGTGGAAGTAAAATTTGTTTCAACTAATTGAAACAAGTGGGCAATATCAATAAATCCTGAATATAGGTGTACCAAATGACCCTGAAATTATAGTTACACTTATGTACACTCAGATACATGCTCATTCCAGGACATGTAGAAGGATGTTTGTAGCAACACTGTAATAATACCAAACTGAAAACTGCACAAATTCTCATTAACAAAAAAAGTAAATATATTATGATATATTCACATACAGTATACTACAGAGCAGTGAGAATAAATGAACCATCTCTATGCAATACATATAGACAAATTCAACATAGTGTTAAGTGAAAGAGGTCAGATGGAAAAAGATTGTAAACAATGTATCAATTGTAAAAGTTTGACCATGGTCAAAACTTGTGTATGGCATCAAAAATTAGAATATCAGTTGTCCTTGTGGGGACAGTGACTAAAATTGGAGACAAGAGGAATGATCTGAATGCTAGGAATAGTCTCATATATATCTAACTTGGGTGCTGGATATATAGGTGTGTTCAATTTGCAATAGCTCATTAAGCTGTATAATTATGGCTTGCATACTTTTCTGTGTCTAACATAATTCAATAGATAGTTTTTAAAGAGAAAAGAAAAGCAAACAAAACTAAACATGATTCTGTCAAATAGTGAATGTAGAATAATTGATTCTTGAATTCAAGTACACCAAGATCTCAGATAAGAAAAATGTAAATTCCAATTTAAATCATCTATAATAAATGTTCTCCTGCCACAAGGTGGTTCTCTTGCTATACTCCTTTACTTTCAATTACTATATTTTCTAGATTCTCTTGTTGGTGTTCTGATGTATTTTTATCCTCTTATCATTGATGGACATATTCCATTAAAAATCCTCCTTTATGTAATGTAATATAAATTATGAAGCTCTGCTACAATTATCCTAAAAAGGACATCCAATTGAATCCAATTGGAACATGTTTCTCCAAAAACTGTTATTGGATTACTAGAAAGTGCATTTTAATTTAATATTCAAATTGCCCTTTTGTAATTCCTAGCCTTTGTTCTTGCTCTCCCTCTTAGGATCAAATTTCTGTTTTGGACATAGTACAAGGCAAGTGAGGGACTTTTTGTTTTCTTCTTCTTCTTCTTCTTCTTCTTCTTCTTCTTCTTCTTCTTCTTCTTCTTCTTCTTCTTCTTCTTTTTAATCAGCTACATCTTATCACTGACTGTTTTTAAACAGACAGCTGGCTAACACCCAAATGTGACCTTTCTGGATGTTGTCATTTTTATATCATCTGTAAAATCTGCATTGTGAGTTAATCTTTACTACCATTCTGATAAGTTTAGACCATCATTTCAATCTATCACAATATTTAATGTGTTATCAATCTAATTCTGCAAATGTTGAGTTATACACAAATGTGTTGAATGCTTCCCACTTCATTAAGCTACTAGCATATAGTAGAAACTCAATGATATTCAATTAATTAAATTTGATGAAATAAAATAGTCAAGAACAGAACAATGTGAATCTAAATAATTGTAAAGTTAATTTAGATTTTTCTATCCTTTTCACATATGTCTTAAAGCATTTTTTTCTTTTTATGCATGAATATATTCCATGTCTATAGCATTACCCAAGTCTTTAGGTCTAGCAAAATCTGCTTACAAAGAGAATTAGGTTTTTCTGGCAGAACCAGGTTTTGGCTAATTTATGATACTATTTTATGATATTTACTTTCCTTTGTAAATTTGTTCATTCTTCATTCTTTCACCAGAGCTGCAAAAGCTCCAGTACCCCAATATATGGTTCTCTGGTAACTATTTTGTTGTCAATGTTTTTGTTAGGATGTCACTCATTTGCTGAGGTTTACCTTTAATTTGCAATCCTCCTCCCTTAGCCTCATAGCGAACTGGGGTTACAGTCAGTATACTGTTTTCTGATCTCACAGAAAGCACCTGGAGTACTCAACAAAGAAAAATTGGACATTTGATTACTCACATAATAAAGTGGAGGACTAGGATGAAATGGAGGACCACACTATACTTACAAGTAGGGCTAATGTATCTACAGCATAGGTTGGATGCCCATAGTGCAGATGGATTTCTTCAGATGTTTCACAAGTACATTCTTTTACTTTGCAACCAAGTTTGCTCTGCTTTGATACTCAAAGACTGGATACAAGAGATGTGGCCAGTTTCCACTCTCCATTTCCTTCATTATCACGTTCCCTGGAGTCCTTCTTACCTCATCTCCCAAGACAAGAAGTTTTCCTAAGCACTGACTTGTGTTTACCCCAACATCACCAAACATTTGTGGAGTGCCTACAAGGTGCTCAACCCCAACATCACCAAACATTTGTGGAGTGCCTACAAGGTGCTCAGCGTTTCCTAAGAGCTTAGGATGGGGCCCTGAATATGACAAAGTTTCTGCTTTCATCAAGCTTTATTTTAAGAATGAGAAAAATGAAAAATAAGTGAACAAATAAGTTAGCAGATAATTTCACATAGCAAAAGTTCTGCTAATGTAATAAAAAACAAGCTTTTTGGTAGTTACAGGGAGAAATAACACTTTAGTTAGGGTGGACAGGAAAAGTCTATATGAGGAAGAATCTTTTGATTTGAGACTTGAATAATGAGGAACTAGCCATGAAAATAACCCCAAAAACGGATTCAGGAAGAGAAAACACCAACCAGAAACACTTCTGAAGCAGCAACAAGCATGAGCAAAAGGAAGACAGCCAAAGGAATAAGAGAGAACAATCGGGGAGAAGTGGGAGATGAGATAGGTAAGGTTGGCAAAAATCAGACCAAATATAGACTTTCAGGCCATGTCAGGGAGTTTACATTTAATTCCAGATGTAATGAGAAGCCACCGAAGATTTTCAATACAAGAATCACGTGATATAGCTAATAGAATTAAAACGTCACTGAGGATGCTGGGAAGAAGATGGGCTACAAGTGTGTGAGGGGTAGCAAGTTATAATGGACTGCCTGGCCTAGGGTGATTGTGGCCAAGAAAAAAAATAAAATGAAAAGTTGAGATTGGGTACATTCAGGGTGGTCTTACTAAGGAAGGGATCCAGAGGGATGGAGGAAGGATGAGTAAGAGGAAAAACTGCAGAATGAAACTGACTACATTATGCAATGTGAATGTATGAATATATCATAATGAATTCCACAACTATAATGCACCAATTTAAGTAAAAAAGAAGGAAGATCATAAAAGTAGAGGAAGGAGATCAGGGGAAGAAATGGGATAGTATTAGGCATGGAAATGAGCAAATTATGTTATATGTACTCTTGTATATGTCAAAATGAAATCCATGATTACATACAATTATAATGCACTAATAAAAAACATTTTTAAGTTGAAAATTGTCAAAAAATGGGGGCTGGAGCGGTGGCTCGGAGGTTGCGGCACTTGCGTGGCATGCACAAGGACACGGGCTGAAACCCCAGCACCCACATACACAACTAAGTGTTGGAGCAAGGAAGGTCATGTGAAAGACTCAATAAAAATTGATTCTCTCTCTCTTTCTCTCTCTCTCTCTCTCTCACTGTACTTCTCTTTTTAAAAGGAAAAGAAAGAAAATTGTCAAAAATGAACTAAAAGAAAGGAAAAATACTTTGGAGGTAAAGCCAAAAGAAGTTGCTAGAGGTTTGTATATGGAACTGGCTGTAAGACAAAAACAAAGAACAACTCCTCAATGTTCAGCTGAAGGAACTGGTTCTGTATGGAAGTTACATTTTCTGAACCAAGGTTAAAAAGCAAAGATAAGATTTGGGACAGGGACCCAAAAGATCCACTTTGGGCATATAGAGTGTTATGTTTTAAATAACCATGTGGTATGTTTCTCAGTTGGCTCTTAGACATAGAAAAGTTCAAGAGCTCCTTAAGAGTATCTCTGTCTTCACGATTTATTTTCCCCCTCTCTAACTTTGAGCTAGATTTTAAAAACACCAACAGAATCCCTCTACCAATACAACAAAACATACTCCAAAAAAAACCATTGCTTAAAACAGAGCATGGAGTTTAACTTCTATGGTACATATGGTATATTTATCTCATTTCCCTACTCAGAGAACAGTAAGATGTCAGGATCAAGAACTGTTTCTTTTTTGTTGTTTTTGTTGTTTGTTTTGTTCTTTTTATTTTTTTGTTTTTTGGTTTTTTAATTTTGTTTATTTTAACTCTACCAAACCATTTTATTTTTTTCATTTTATTCAGAAATTTATTTGTTGAACAATCAAACAAGCTTCTAATGAAATAATGTAATATATATATAAATTCTTAAAATTAGATTTATCCCCAAGAGCCCCACCCAATTACCCACCCTTATCCCTCCCCCCACCCTCCTTCCCAATACATCTCTACAAATGCCTTAGGTTGTATGACATTACACCTTATCCAGATTTAAAACATGATAATAGACCTCTTTTTTCAATGGCCAGGGTCTGGCTCTAGCCTCCACAGATTAGTAAAGACATTCAACCGTTCGTTCTCTGGGTTATGCTTATTTCATTCAGCATAATTTCTTCCATAGCCATCTGTTTACCTTCAAAGGCTGCAATATCATTGTTTCTAATTACTGAGTAAAACTCCATGTTATATACGTACCAGTTTTTGGATCCATTCATCCAGTGAGGGACATCTGGGTTGTTTCCTCAATTTAGCTATTGTAAATTGCGCTGCTATGAATATCAGTTTCCCTGTGTCACTGTAATGTGCTGATTCTAAATCCTCTGGAAAAATACCCAAGAGAGGAATAGCTTGATCATATGGTGGGTTCATCCCTAGTTTTTTGAGGATTCTCCACACTGCTTTCCAGATGTGCTGTACCAGTCTGCAGCTCCACCAACAGTGTGTGAGTGTTCCTATCTCTCCACAACCCCTCCAGAATTTATTATTGTTTATTTTCTTAATTTTTGCCAATCTGACTGCCATGAGGTGAAATCTTAATGTAGTTTTCATTTGCATTTCTCTGATTACTAGTGATTTAGAGCACTTTCTCATGTATTCATTAGCTTGATCAATGTCCTCTGTTGAGAAGTTTCTGTTTAGCTCTTTGGCCCATTTATTAATTGGGTTGTTTGTGTTTTTATAGTTGAAATTTTTGAGGATTTTGTAGATTCTGGATATATGACCCTTGTCAGAGGAATCATAGCCCATGATTCTCTCCATTTGCCTAGGAAACCTCTTGACTATTTTGATTATTTCCTAGGCAGTGCAAAAGCTTTTTAGCTTTTTAGTATCCCAATCACTGATTTTTGACTTTACTTCCTTCACGTTAGGAGACTTGTTGAGAAAGTCTTTGCCTACTCCCAAATGCTGCAGTGTTGGACCTAATTTATCTTATATCAGTTGCAGGGTAGCTGGTTTAATTCCTAGCTCCTTGATCCATTTTGAATTGATTTTCATGCAAGGAGAAAGATAATGGGTCTAATTTCAACTTTCTGCAAATGGCTGTCCAGTTTGTCCAGCACCATTTGGTGAAAAGGCTGTTTCTCCTTGGTGTAATATTTTGTCCCCCTTTATCAAAAATCAGATGTTTAAAGATTTGAGGGTTTATTTCAGGGTCTTCTATTCTATTCCATTATCTTCTTTCCTATCATGATACCAGTACCATGCTGTCTTTGTTACTACAGCTCTATAGTATAGTTTTAGATCTGATATGGCAAAACCACCTATTTTTTCTTTCTTGCTTAGTAATGTTTTGGCAATTCTATGTTTCTTATTGTTCCAAAATAATTTGAGAATTGCTTTTTATATGTCTGCAAAGAATGACATAGGTATCTTAATAGGGATATCATTAAATCTATATAGAACTTTTGGTAGAATGGTCATATTTATTATATTAATTCTGCCTAACCAAGAGCATAGGACATCTTTCCATTTTCTTAGGTCATCTTGGATTTCATTCCTCAATGATTGATAATTTTCATTATAGAGATCTTTGATTTCCCTTGTAAGGTTAAATCCCAAGTATTTAATTCTTTTCAAAAATATTGTGAATGGGACTGATTTCCTGATTTCTTCATCAGTCCTATTATTAGTGTATCAGAAAGCTATTGATTTATGGGTGTTGATCATGTAGCCGGCCACTTTGCTAAATATGTTTATAAGTTCAAGCAGTTTACTGATGGAGGTTTTTGGATCTTCCAGATATGGGATCATGTCATCAGCAAAAAAGGAGAGTCTGACATCCTCTCTTCCTATTTTTATCCCTTTGATTTCTTTCTGTGTCTTGCCTAATTTCTCCATTTAGGGTCTCAAGAACAATATTGAATAAAAGTGGTGAGGGTAGACAGCCTTGTCTTGTTCCCGATATTGGTGGAAATGCTTTCAGCTTTTCTTCATTTAGAGATTTTATTGATTTCCTTCATTTCTCTCCTTTTTTTCCTTAGATTCGTTAGGGGCCTATCTTGTTTATTTTTTCAAACTACCAGCTCTTTGTTTCATCAATTCTTTTTATTGTTGTTTTGTTTTCAATTTCATTGATTTCAGCTCTGATCTTGATTATTTCCTGTCTTCTGCTGGCTTTGGACTTAGATTGTTCTTCCTTTTGAAGAGCTTTGAGATGGAGCATAAGCTTATTTATTTGGGATCTCTCTTCATTTTTTAATGTGGGAACTCAGTGCTATAAATTTTCCCCTTAGAAATGCTTTCATGCTGTCCCAGAGGTTTCGATATGTTGTGTCTTCATTTTCTTCTCTTCCAAGAATTTTTGGATTTCTTCTCTCATTTCTTCTTGGATCCATTCTTCATTTAATAGGATATTATTCAATCTCTATGAATATGTGTGTTTCTGTTATGATTTTTACTGTTGATTGCTAGGGTCATGACATTGTGGTCTGAGAGGATACACGGAATAATAGCTACTTTATTATATTTGCTGAGTTTATCTTTATGTACCATAATATGATCTATTTTGGAAAAGGATCCATGTGCTACAGAGAAGAAGGTGTATTCTGCTAACTTGGGATGGAAAATTCTATATATGTCTATTAAGTCCATTTGATTTATGGAGTTATTTAGGCTGGTGATTTCTTTATTGATTTTTTATTTTGGTGATCTGTCTAATGGTGACAGAGGAGTGTTGAAGTCTCCCAGTATTATTGAGTTGAGTTCCATGAGTGGTTTGATGTCATGAAGTAATTTATTCACATAGTTGGGTGCACTGTTGTTTGGAGAATAAATATTAACTATGGTTATTTCTTCCTGTTGTAGGGTTCCCTTTAGTACTAACTAGTGACCTTCTTTATCTCTTCTGATTTATTATGTTTGAAATTTACTTTGTTGGATATAAGTATAGCAACTCCGGCTTCCTTTTTCGGACTGTACACATGGTAGATTTTTTTTCCATCTTTTCACTCTTAATCTGTGAATGTCATTGCCTGTTAGGTGAGTTTCTTGTAAGCAGCATATTGTTGGATTTTGTTTTATGATCCAGTCCACAATTCTGAGTCTTTTGAGTGGTTCATTTATACCATTCACATTCAGTGTTAAAGTAGAAGTGTGTAATTGGTTCATAGTCATTGTGTCTTAGTTAGCTAGTTCTGTGGTTGTCTTGGTTAGTTATTAAAGGGTGATACTTTTACTGAATTTCTTCAGTTTGTGGGTTTCGGGTATTAATTACTTGTTCTTCTAACTGGAGAGTTTCCTTGAGAATTTGTTTTAGGGCAAGTGTTCTGTTTATGAATGCTGCTGGTTTTGTCTTATCATGAAAAGTTCTTATTTCTCCATAAAATTTGAAGCTGAGTTTTGCTGGTTATAGAATTCTTGGCTGCATGTGTGGTCATTCAGATGTTGAAAGATGTCTTTCCAAGCCTTCTTGTCTCCAGAGTCTGGGTTCAAAAGTCACAAGCAATTCTTATTGGTTTACCTCTAAGTGTAATTTGGCATTTCTCCCTTGCTGCTTTTAATATTGTGTCCTTGGTATCCCTGTTGTACATTTTGAATATGATGTGTCTTGGTGAGTTTCTCCTTTGATTAGGCTTATTGGGTGTCCTGTAAGCTTCCTGGATGAGCATGTCTGATTCTATTTTTATATGAGAAAAGTTTTCATTCACAATTTCCTTGAGGATGTTCCTCATACCATTGGTGCGAGTCTCAATTTCTTCCTGTATCTCAATTACTCTCAGATTGTTTCTTCACATTTCATCCCAGACATTTTAAAAATTCTGGTTATGCTCTCTTAGTTGTTTTTCTTTCTTGTCATTGGTGCACTCTAGCTTGGTCAGCTTGTCCTTGTTGTCAAATGTTCTTTCTTCAATAGCTGGGGTTCTATTTTCTACTGAAGTTAGTCTATCATCAAATTCTTCCAAGGTCCCTCTCATGTCATTGACTGCAGATTTTAGATCTGCAACTTCCTTTTCTTCCTTTTTGAGAGTATCAATTTCTTTAATGATAGAGTTTCACATTTCTTGAGTTTTCTCATTTATTCCCTTCACTGTCTCTTGTTTTAATTCATTGTTCCTTTATGTTATCAACTCATTGATAAATTGTTTTAGATTTTCATCCTGGTCCCCAGCCATAGCCCCCTTACTAGAGGAGTTATGGTATTGATGTGAACCTCTTCAAGCTTCATTTCTCATATATGAAGAGAGTCTTCTCACTTATTTGACTGGAGAACCCTTTGTGGAAGCAATATAAGACTCAGGGGTTCTTTTTCCTATCCCCACCCCTTAAGGACTAAGCTGTTGTATTGGGAATTTTGTCCAGTCCCTTACTTGGGATGGGGTGTTGTCAGGAAAGTTGATTTCAGAAGTCTACCCCCTTTACTGTGAACTGTTAGTTATCCTTAAAAATTTCCAACACCTCATGTGCTAATAGAAAATTGTCAATATATACAACCAAAGAATACAATAAAAAGTATTAAATTAGTTATTTAGAACAGACTATGATAGACTTTTGAACTCAGCCTCTGAAACTAATGGTAGTGATAAACAATATTTTCAGTGACACTAGTATTTAACTATCACATATGTCAGACTTCAAAAACATACAAGTGTTATTCAGATTGACAATCACAGTGGTAATCATTATGCAACCTTAATAGTGGGGGGTTGAAGAGTGTTAACTAATTGGGAGTCAGAAAGGGAGGGTAATGCAAGTGAAATTTAGAGAGGAGATTATATTGACCAATTGTGGACAGTGAGAAAGTAGAGAAGGTAAAGGATTTGCTGTAGAAAGAAAAAGAACTTGATGGAAAGGAAAAAGGGAAAGAAAAGAAATTTAAAAATAAAGAAAGAAAGAAAGAAAAAAGAAAAAAAGAAGAAAAGAAAATATGGATCTGGAGGGAAGTTAAGATAGCTGTGGCCTACTATAGGAAGGGTAAAAGAGTTATTACTAAGATTTGGTGATCACTTAAGGGAAGAAGTTCTCCCTGGTGAATTATGCTTGTCAGGCACAATATACTTCAAATACCATATGCACTGATCAGAATCCCTCTTCCCAGGAAGGAGGTCAAGGATAAACAGGATAGACAAGAGGGAATAAAAGAGATAAGAGAGAAAAAAGAAGAAAATGAGAAAGAAACAAAATCAATCAATCAAAACAAAAGATTTTATTTTTTTAAAGAAGTAGAAAACAAAAGATTTTATTTTTTTAAAGAAGTAGAAAAAAAGGAAGGGGGGAGATAAACCCCCCAGAAATTAAAAATCAGGGGGTAAAAACCAGCTAGTATTTTTATATAACCATGTACCAATAAACTTCTCCAGTTGTCACACTAATACACATCAAGAACAGGAGAGAAACGAAGAAAGAAAAAATATCCAAAAACCCCCCAAAAAATTTATACTCACACACACACACCAAAAAAGGGGTGAAAAATAAAAATCTTAATAATAAAAATTTGAAATTATAGTCAGCAAGAGTGTCTCTGATCCCTTTGGGAGGAGATGTTCACTGTCCATCTCCACACTGATCTCGCTGCCACATGGAGTGTTAAGCACAGGATGTGACTTTGCAATAGCACTATCTTTAAAACACAGAAGCTTTTCCGTGGTGATGTGTTCGCTGGCTGCTGGACTCCACCCCCACTCTCAGGTGGAATGTAAACAATGATGGCCGTGCACTGCATCCCAGCCAGGATGAAAAAAATCCCTCTTTTTCTCCAGTCGTTTCTCCCAAGTCTCTGCTCCTCAAATCCACTCAGCAAATTAGGACTGGGGTTTCAAGATGCTAGTCCCCCATATGCACCTCAAAATACTGGAAATGAACTGGGGATTTTCCATCCAGTCTCGGAGCCACTGGGGAAGCCATCTCTCTTCATTTGCTGTCTTGAATCTCTCCCCAAGAATTATTTCTTGTTCAATTTTGTACTACCGAGTCAACACTAACATTTGTGCAAAACAGATTACCACACAGTGATTATGTAAATTAAATGTTATTTTAAAAACATTTTAAAGATGCCTGGACCTCACCCCACTGCCACAAGTGCCCAGGTATCTGGTCCCAGTCCTGGCAGATACTCAGCACACCCCCAAGGACCCCGCTTCTGGACCCCTTCCCACAACCATGTGGGTCTAGGACTCTGGTTCTGGCCCTGGCAGGTGGCAGTCGCCACCACCACCTGTGACTAGACACCACCCAGCAGTCACACATACCTACTGGGTCCAGATGTGTTGGTCTCATCCCCACCACCAAGGATCCCAGGCACCAGTGCAGCACGTAGACTCGTCCATTCCAGTCTGCCCTACATCCTTGGGACAACAGGAGCCAGCAACACACCCTTACCATTAGCTTCAACAAACCACACTGCCCAGCAACCCTACCAAGTTCCAAATGTGAGTCCTGGAACCTACATACAAAAGGTGCAGGAAAACAAGGCTCCTGTCAGAAGCAGCTTTCTAGAAGAAGGTGGTCATCCAAGAGGTGGTATCAGACCTGACACTTTGAGCTGCAAGGAAGAAGCACCTGGAGACTTGCTTTGCTTCCACAAATGGAACCACAATTCAAAGATCCACAATAAGCTTTTCAAAAATGAAGAATCAACCTATAAAAGGTTCACCTCAAACTCACAACTCCACTACCAAGAAGCCCATGAACAGAGAGCAGGATGAAAACCTAGAACAAATAATCAATGATCTGGTTACTAAAAGGAACAATATAATTTAAAAGAGGGTTTAATGAAGGGACTAATGAGAAAATTCAGAAGATTAAAAACTCTATTATCAAAGAAATACACATACTGAAAAAAGAAGTAACAGCTAAAATCTACAGTCAATTACATCAGAGGAATGATGGATGAATTTAATAATAGACTAAGTTCTATTGAAATAGATCCTCAGTGTTTGAAGAAAGAACTTCCAACAATGAGGATACATTGAGAAACCTTGAGCACATAGATAACAAAAAAGAAAAAAAAACCCTCACAGAACATGAACAGAATTTTCAAAATGTCTGGGATGAAATCAGAAGAAACAGTATAAGAACAATTGGGATACAGGAAGAAATTGAAATACAAACAAATGATATAAGAACATTTTCAATGAAATAGTTAAAGAATAACTTTCCATATTGGAATACAGTCAAAAATGCTCATCCAGGAAGTGTACAGGACACCCAATAGGCCTAACCAAATGAGAAGCTCATTGAGACACATCAAATTCAAACTGTATAACAGGGAAATCAAGGAAAGATATTAAAAGCTGCAAGAGAGAAATGTCAAATCACATTCAGAGGCAAACCAATAAGAATCACCTCTGAATTTTCAGCTCAGACTTTAGAAACAAGAAGATCATGGAATGAGATCTTTCAATGTCTGAATAATCACAACCTGTAGCCAAAAATACTATACTCAGGCCTGGCACAGTGGCTCAGCAGTTATGGCACCTGTCTGTCATGCGTGAGGACCCAAGTTCAAACTCTAACACCACGTACAAAATAAAGTGTCAGAGCAATGAAAGCCACATGAAAAACTAAATAAAAATTGATGATCTTTCCTTCTGTCTCTCTCTCTAAAAAAAAAAAAAAAAAAAAAAAACAACTATAACAACTATAGCCAGCAAAACTCAGCTTCAATAGGGAAATAAGAGCATTTCACAATGAGATCAAACATGCAACATTCATGAACAAAAGACCAGCATTATAAAGAATCCTCAAAGATAAACCCCAGATAGAAGAACAAGAAACAATCCTCAAAACCTACAAAGAGAGGAAATCCAATAAAAGCACATGCTATCAATAGACAACAAAGACAGCACAGAACTTACTAAAAAAATACAATTTCTATGAACCACAATGACATAACTATGCTAAAATTGAATGCGAATGGTAGCAATGCACCAATCAAAAGACACAGATTAGGTTGGAGCAGTGGTCAACAGTTGGAGTGCTTGAGTGGCATGTATGAGGACCCAGGTTAAAATCCCAACACCATATACACAATTAAGTGTCAGAGAAACCAAAGGCAGATGAAAAAATAAATAATTTTAAGTGATCTTTTCTCTCTCTCTCTCTCTTTCTCTCTCCCTATCTCTCTTTCTCCCTCTGTCTTTAAAAAATGTTAAAAAAGACATAGATTAGCAGATTGGATTAAAAAGCAAACTCTGACAATATGCTGCTTACAAGAGACCCACCTTACAGCCAATGACATCCACAGATTGACGGTAAAAGGATGGAAAAAATCTACTAGATATATGGGCCAAAAAAGCAAGCGGGAGTTCCAATACTTATATCTTACAGAGTAGGTTTCAAACATAAACTAATCAGAAGAGACAAAGAAGACTATTACATCCTAGTAAAGAGAATAATACAACAGGAACTTATTACCATAGTAAATATATACTCTCCAAACATGAACACTCCCAAGTATGTGGAAAAATTACTTAATGATTTAAAACCACTTATGCACCTCATAATGACAATACTGGGTAACTGTAATACTCCTTTATCACCAATGGACAGATGGTCAAAGCAAAACCAATAAAGAAATCTCCAGCCTAAACAACTCCATAAATCAAATGGACTTAACAGACATCTATACAATATTTCAAATTCCCAAATTGGTTGAATATACCTTCTTCTCAGCAGCACATGGGTCCTTCTCCAAAATAGATCATATTTTAGTTCACATAGGAAATCTCAGCAAATATAAAAAGTAGGTATTATCCCATGTGTCCTATCAGACCATGATTCCATGACCAGCAATTAACAGCAAAAATTATAACAGAAAACACACACATATATGGAGATTGAATAATTCACTATTAAATGAAGAATGTGTCCAAGAAGATGTGAGAGCAGAAATCAAGAAATTCTTGGAAGCAAATGAGAATGAATACCCAACATATTGAAACCTCTGGGACAGCGTGAAAGCATTCTTAAGGGGAAATTTTATAGCGTGGAGTGCCTACATTAAAAGTCAGGAGCGATCTCTAATAAATAAGCTTGTGCTCCACCTCAAATCCCTCCGAAAGGAATAACCATCTAATGGCAAAACCAGAAGACAGGAAATAATCAAGATAAGAGCTGAAAGCAATGAAATTGAGAACAACAACAACAAAAAAAGCAATAAAAAGAACTGACAAAATAAAGAGCTAGTTCTTTGAAAAAATAAATAAAATTGACAGTACCCTAGGCAATAATCAACAAAATCACCAATTAAAAGGGAGAAATCACCACTGGCCCCATGGAAATACAATGAATTATCAGAACATATTTTGAAAAACTATACTCCTGTAAATGAAATAATCTGGAAGACATGGACAAATTTATAGACACATACAACATCCCCAAATTAACACAAGAAATCCTAAACAGCTCAATAACAAGCACTGAAATCTATATAGCAATTAAAAAGTCTTCCCAAGAACAAAAGCCTGATAGATTCCTACTGAATTTGGCTTCACTTAAACTTTCAGAATACCTAGAAATTAATTTTTAGGCTCCATAGCACTTGCTATTATTTTTCAAAATATAAATATTAACCTTTTATTCTATGTAAAGTAATTAACCTGAGTGAGAATCTCCTAATTCACAAACTTTCAGGATACTATTTCATTACTTGTCTTAAATTTAAAGATATTGTTCTCATGATTGTGTTAATGTTTGATCATACTTTATTAGCTATTAAAATTGGCTTTAAGTCATTGCTTAGATTGTAGGCAGAAAGTTCAAAGAACAGCGAATTAATTGCCTGACAGTGTATACATGTGTGGTTGTGTGTGTCTGTCAGTCTCTGTCTGTATGCATGGTTCTTTTTGCAAAGTACAGAGTCTTACTCAAATCATTTCAATAAATGAAAATCTAATTGTTGCATGGAAATAGAAATGTAGGAGTCCTAGTTGGTCTCATGGTTAAATGACAAGTGAATTCAATAAAAACCAAGCACCCACATCCTAGAGAAAGAAGAGATACACCATAGCACCAAAAAGACTATTAGGAGTAAGCCATGGCAGCTGTACAAATCTAATCATCTTTTCACCCCTCCCATAGCAAAAGTTTCAGCATCACACTAGTCTTTTTCTATTAACATGGCTCAGTTACTTTGTCCATTTTCCCTCTGTCCACCCATGAACTCATTTTCTCCCTATGTCTCTATTCAAATTCTTGATATAAAGAGAATCTAGTTGGAACTGCTAATTACATCAACCTTTTCACAACATGTTAAGGTTTTCATCCTGGCACAGTCACATGTGGGTGATAAGGTTGTATGATATGGAACATTGACACTCCTACTTCCTTCAACCAAGCCTTTAGAAAACAGATAAATGATTATCAGTGGAACAAAGATTATCATCTTGCTTTGCTTTGGGGAAGCAAAAACAATTTAATAAAGAACCCTCACCTTTTAATAATGACTGACAGATCAGAAAGCTAGACTATTCCTCCACCTTTCTACTAAGAAGGAACCTGTTCCTCCCAATCTCACTGTTATGGTTTGAATCTGGAATGTCCTCCAAAAGCTCTAGTGTTAGGCAATGCAGCAATTTCCAGAGGCAGAGATTTTAAGAAATTATTGGATCATGAGTTCTCTGATCTCATCAGTGGGTTAATCAATTTGATTGATTTGAATGGACTAGTGAGTGAAAACGGTAGAGAGGTAGGGTGTGGATGAGGCAGTAAGTCACTGGATTCATGGTCTTGGTATCTTTATCTGTCCCTGGATCCAACCCTCCTCTCCTCTCTTCTCCTCTCCCCATCCCTCCTCTCCTCTCCTCCCCTCTGCTCCCCTCCACTTCCCTCTCCTCACCTCTTGTTTTCCCTTCCCTTCTCTTCCCTTCTCTTCTCTTCTCTTCTCTTCTCTTCTCTTCTCTTCTCTCTCTCTCTCTTTCTCTCTCTCTCTCTCTTTCCTTACTGGCTACTTTACCTGAGAAACTTTCCTCTGCCATGCCCTTCCACCACAATGTTCTACTTCACCTCAGGCCCAGAGAAGTGGAGTTAGTTGAACATGAACTTTGACAGTATGAGCCAAAATAAATTTTTCCCCTTCTGAATTGTTTTTGTCAGGTATTTTGATAACAGCATTGAAAATCTGACTAACACACGCATATTACTTGAGAAAAATACACTACTTATTGAAGTTATTCATTGTTAATTTGGTTCTTTATAGAGCAAAAACTGTTCCCAACTGATACTACTGGAATGAGATGTCTTCATGAAGACAAAAGATCCTATTTTCATCAGATGCTTAATGTCTTTGTATTATTAATCCTCCTACATTAGTTATTTTAAAATTAATAACTTTGTATCTTTTTCTCCATCTAATTATTAATAGCAATGTTCCCCTTCAGATTTAAGAAATTTTCATCCATTCCCATGGCTTCCTTTCACTCTGTATGTCAAAGGTGGCTACCAAAGTCCTCTCAATTAAACTCCAGAGTGCAGTTGAATGACAACAGGCAGAAAATATGTACTCTGAGTGATATAAGGCACTGAAAGTTCATCATTTTCCTCTCTTATAACTTAAATAACATAGGCTTAGGCTTTTATCTAACTTACCTAAATCAGTGCCATTGATATCAAACTGTAGTCCTCCCTTTTGTTTGCCCTCTAATAATGGTTACCAACTCCTGGTAGTCTCCACTTTAAATATTTGTTTGCTATTCTGTCTTCTCTTTCCATCCTCAGAGCCACTCTGCCTACTGGGATAGTGAAAGGGCTCATTAACTGCACCGCATTATTTAAAAGTGATATTTTCTCCAACACATCCTACTTACTACTGTGAGAAGTCTCTTACTACAATGTACATTATTATGATTTGGATATGAGGTATTCCCCAAAAGCTCCTGTGTTTTCACAGAATATTAAATGATTAGATCAGGAGAACTATAACCTAATCAACCCATCTTAGTTTGAATAGAATAACTGGGTCGTAACTATGTGGCTAAAGGAGGCAGATCACTGGGGGCATGCTCCAGAATGGTTCACCTTCCCTACAGTCCCATCCACCCTCCCTCTTTTTCTGCTTCCTAGCCACTATGAGCAGAACAGCACTCCTTCACCAGTTCCTCTGCCATGATGCTGTGCCTCACCTTGGGCCCACCCAGATCAATGAAGTCAGTCAACCATTGACTGAACCTATGAATCAAAATAAACTTTTCTCCACTGTTATTCTTGTCAAGTATTTTGGTCATAGTAATGGAAAGCTAACATAGAAATTTGTACCAAGAAATAGGGTCAGGGTTGTGAATCACCTAATCATATGGTTCAGAAGCATTTGTAAATAGTTTGCAGATGTTTGGAAAGATTTGGAGAAGCAAGATGGAGAAGGATTAAAATGCTGTTAAGTGGAGTTCAATGAGTGATTCTGGTGGGAACTCAGAATACCAGAATGCTAAGAAGAATACAGAGAGTAAAAACTGTACTCATGATGTTTCGGGGGAAATGAGGACTCTTTGGAATTGGACTGGAGACCACACACATTACATTCTTTTAAAGAGTTTTCTACATTTTTCCCATGTCCTGAAATTTTGTGTGAGGTTGAATATAGAAGTGATGGATGAATTGACTTCACAGGAAACTTCAAGGCATCTCAGCATCTGCTGTAATCAGTGGCATGGATATTGCTATCACCTTTTGGACAGGTTTACTATGAGAACTGGGAGCAGAAAGCAAATCAGAAGGATTTTTAAAACTGGCACTTTGGGCAGAAAAGTGCATGTAAAATTAGGGCCAAGGAAGATGTGGAATTGAAGAGATTACTGAAACTAAAGAAAAGTTAAGTACTTTGCATAGAGAAAATAGGAAAGATGACGCTCAGTACATCTTAGGAATTTGCAAGATCACACCCATTGAAGGCTCAGGGATGTAGTATGGAAAACTTCTTTAAGATATCCTGGGGCACCATGATTGTATAAGGAGGCCTAGGAAGCTATTTCACCATGTTTCGCCACCCAGGGATTCAGAGGCTGTGGTGCCTTGGTCCCATTCTACTACTTGAGCTGACAGTAGACCTTGGCATCATCTACATGATGCTGTTTCTGAAGAAATGAAGGAGTTAGGTTTCCACTAAGATTTCAAAAGATGGCCAGGTAGGCCAGACAAAGTGTAGCAGCGTTAGAGTATGTACAAGCTAAAAAGGTGAAAAGGAAGCTGGAATGGACATCCCAGAAATTAAGAAATATTAGTAACATGGTCTTTAGCCAAGGAAAGTTGCTCATTGTGGGGAAGGCATGGCAAGGCCAAGGGGCAGGACTGCCCAAACCCTTTGGAGAGAATACCATGTCACCATTTACCCCAGATGCCAGAGAAACAGCTAAAGGGAATGTTTTCCCAGATGGTTTTAAATCTTTTTTTAGTGCCATATCTTCTTTCTATGTCCCTGGTCCTTCCTTTTGGAATAGAAATGTCTGATGCATGCAATTATATATTGGATACACATGACTTGCTTTTGATTATTCCATGGGTTTACTGCCAAGAGTTTGCCTTGAGTCTCAGATGAGACTTTGGACTTGGACTTTACGGCAATGCTGGAACTATTAAGATTATGGGGACTCTTAGAAATGGACTAAATGTATTTTTCATTGTGAGGTGGGCATGAACATTTGGGGACCATCGGCAGAGTATTATGGTTTGGTTATAAGGTATCCCCAAAAGCTTCTGTTTTCAATAAGTGAAATAATGAGATTGTGATAGCTATAACCTACTCAGTCCATTTTGGTTTGAAAGGACTAACTAGGTGGTAACTATAGGCAGGTGGGTGTGGCTAAAGGAGGTAAATCTCTGGGGGTATGCACTAGAAGTGTTCCTCTTCCCTGAAGACCCTTCCCAACACCTTCTCTCTGCTTCCTGGCCATTATAAGCAGAGAAACACTCCTCTGCCATGCCCTTTGCCATGATACTCTGCCTCACTTTGGGTCCAGAGCAATGGAGTTAGCCAACCATGGATGGAACCTCTGAAATCATGAGCCAAAATAAACTTTTCTTCCTCAAAGTTTTTATTCTCAGATATTTTGGTCACCATGATGGAAAGCTGACTTTTCCTCATAAAATAGTTTGGTGACCCTTTATGACTTTTAGAATAATACAAAATTCATTAAGGCCTAGGCTGTACCAGACTCTCTAGACTCATTTTTTATTACATCCACCTGATACCCAATAACACATATACCTGACATCCCACACTTTTACACATGGGTATACATTTGCAGAGATTCTTCCCTGGGCTGTTTTCACCATTGTTTTTATTCTAATCTTTTGTTAGACTGTCGGACTAGGACAAGAATCAGTTCAAATGTTATCAATGGAAAATATGCCTAAAAGAAAAAGTAAAGTAAGACATCATATCCCTTTTAAATTCCCAGGGACCTGGCCAAATCAAAGTAACAAAGAAAACACTCAGGCCAGAACGTCTAGATAGTGGTATCTAAGATATGTAACTTTCTCTCACATATGCTAGGAGCTAGAGCAAATAAGTGTTACCAGGGGACAGCTGCTTTTTTTACATGAATACTAGGACAGCTGTTCCTTGGCTTGCAGTCATACAAAGAGCAAAGCAAGTTAAGCAAACTAATGCTGATAATGTCACTGATTCTTTAGCCTAATTTGTAAACCCCTTCCCCCTCCTTATGACAACTTGTGTAGAACTGAGTGCATTGTGGAAAGGATACATGACCCTTGTCCATCCAGCTACCACTGGACAAAACACCCTGAGGAGGTGTTCTTTTCTGGAGCATGGAAAGACACCATTAGAGATGGAGGTCCTCTAGTTCACCCATCACCACTGGACTGTCTGCTGAAGTTTCCTGCCCAGCCAATTTCCACTGGACCTTCCCCTCATGTATTTCCTAATAAACTTTATACCTTGCTCCCAATCTCCAAGTGTCTTCCTGGTTCTCTTGGAAACCATTCCACTGCCCCAGCACAACCAGGCTACGGACATTACATTGAGCAATCCCAGAAGATAGGAATTTTTTTCCTACTTTATATGAGAAATAAGTTCATTCCAGAGAGTTAAAATGATGTTCCTGAATGTAAATAAATCAAAGAAAATGTAGTCATATTATGTTAACAAGTTTCATGCTAATAAGTCAAGGACAAAATCATTTATGCTTAAGACTACCAGATGTTATTAAATTAATAGCATACAATATAGGCTTTGAATTTCCATTGTGCTTTTTATTCTTATGAGAGGAATATTTGCCATGCAATTGCCACAGCTTAATGATTAATACGTAGTTTTAACACATGGCTTTTAAAGCTAGGAAATATTAAAAGAAGTTTGGTAAATATTTGTTAAAAAGGGAGGATCAGTATTTCACACAAAGATGATATTATGTTACAATTTATATGGGTGATTAGTGCAAGAAAATTGAACACCTGTTTTGAAGAACACACAGTATAGGATCAGGAGCCAATAGATGTTTTTATTAATGTACAAAGAGCCCACTCATTAACAAATGCCCTCTTCCACTGCCAGACTTTTTCACCTGATGATTTCATCAGAAATATGAAGAAGCTACTATGTGCCTTCCATTATTTATGGTTTTAGTAAATCTCAGCTTAAATGAAGTGTGGACTTCTTATTGATGAACTTTATTAGGAATTTTAGCTGAGACCAATAAAATTGTGCTGATGCTTTCAGATATTACAGAGTAGAGTAAGTGTATGTTTGAGTGCTTACAATGAAATTGCAAATTATCTCCTCCTTAAGAGCTAGCAAACTCTTTTACAGAACTGTAAAAGAGTTTAGCAAATATTAGCAAGCTTATATGTATACATTCTATGAAAGAAGACATTAATGATAGACAATCACATAGATACACTCAAAAATAGACTCAAATAAAGTATAAAACTATTAGAGAAATGAAATTGAAGCAAAGCAGGTAAATGATAGATCAAACAATGTTTGAAAAAGTAATGGAGGCTAAATTCTGAAATCTAATTCAGCCTTTGCCATTATAAGATGCTAGTTAAATAGTACTCATAAAGTATAGGTTGAGATATGACAAACTGGGATGAATAGAAATAATCATTGTATCCAGTCTTCTATTATCATTAACATGAAACTGTGTGTTCATTTTCTTAATTGAAACTCCAGGCTATTGTGCTAAGTGAAATAAGCTAGTCTCAAAAAGTCAAAGATCAAATGTTTGCTCTGATATGTGGAAGCTAACCCAAAGTAAGGAAAAACATCAGAGGAATAGACAAAGAGGAAGGAAACAGAGGGAGGAGAGATGAAATAGAGAAAGTTCATGAAATGAATCAGTCTTAACTTTCCTATTTTCATATACGAACATACCGTAATGAATCTCATCAACATATTCATCAACAAGATACTAATTTTAAAAAATTAGTAAATAACAGAAAGATAAGAATAATACACGAAAGAGAAGAGAGAGGGAAAATACTGGGGACTGAATTAGAACAAGTTATACTCCATGATTTTATAATCATGTCATTGTTTATTCTATTGTCATGTATACCTAAAAAAACAATAAAAATGAATGAAAGTGTGATTTAGACATGTATTACTATATCTGATTTCTCATTATTTATTTTATTAGTTTTTTTCCTCTTATTTCAGTTGTGAGCACCATGCTTTTCAAGACCTTTGGATTATTGGGTTTCCCTAACAAGTCAGTTTCTAAATTTATCCGTTTTTTAAAATTTTATTCATTTTCTGAATTGTTAATTTTTTTTTATTTTGCTTTAGACTCTTTTTATGGAAAGGTCATGCTTCTTATGTGATAGGAAGCCAGTTTCCTAATTGTTTTCAGCTTCCTGAGTGTATCACTTTGATCTTCTTCCTCTGAGGTTTTGGAATGATTTTTTTGCCTTTCCTGCAGAATCTTCTCATTAGTCCACATGCTTTCAACAGTTTTCTTTGTTGTTTATTTTAAACTTTCAATGGTTAAATGCTTAATTTAATCATTTTAAATTACATCTGTTTGAACAATTTAAATTTTTAAGGTCTTGAATTTGCTCTTGAGTAGCTTTTTGGGTACATTTCCTCTTTCAATTTTGCATAGCCTCATTTCTATTTTCTCTAGTGTGAAGCTGAGTTTAGATTTTACTTTATATGCAGTAGTGATTTAGGTGAGCATGGTAGATAATTTATTTTTAAAATGTATATAAATTTTAAAGTATTAATTTTGGTATTGAACCACCTGGTCTTTGAATATAATTTATTTCATTACTTGAATCTTTCATGATATTCCACAATTATTATTTCTATCTAGTTATCCATATACTTCTAACATCTTCTTACATGAAATATTTCAGGGTTATGTATCTTCTAAATTAATCAATGATTGTGTTTATTTTCATAACTGATATACCTATCCTCAACTCAAAATTTCCTTTTAAGAAAATATTCTTAATCCTTTTTTTCATTATAGACTATATGTTCTTAACTGTATCTACTCCAACAATTTACATGGTATGTGTCCTGTTTACAATATGTTGCTAATTACACTGATTAAAAAATAGAAATATTGTAGTTTCTCTGACTATCAAAGTCAGGGTTGCCTTATCTGACTTGATATAAAATGGGAATTTACTTAGTTTTTCTTCTCCCTCTCTTATATTTGTAAATATAGAGCAGAATATTCAATATATGTTATTCATGCTGCTATTGTTTTTCAATTTTATATGGCTTTCCATTGAAGAACACACAATATTTCCAGTGTTTCAAGTATTATTTAAAATATTGGCAATGTGTTTTGTATTGAAATGTTTTCTAAACCTATTCCATTCCTTTAACAGTACAAATTCCTCATTCTTGGCTTACAAACCATTACTTCTCTGTTGACTTGTGCATGCCTTGAAGTACTTCTTTCCCAAGAAGCATGTTTTGGGGGTACATGATTTGTACTTTTACATATCTAAGTATATCTTTCTCCTTCAAATGCCTACATAAATATTGGTCCAATACCTACTGGAAAGTCCACTTCAGAGGAAGAATAAAAGACTAACAGCCTGATTATGTATTCTTTTTGGTAAATAAACTGGTTTCTTTCCATCTTCTTTTTTTCTAATTGAATATTGAACACTTGTTTCCTTTATGTCTTCCTATAGATGAAGGTTTGATAGACAAAACTCTTTCTAAGTAATAATAGTTATACTTATTAATAGACTTTACATATTTGTATGCTTAATCTAAAATAGGTTCAAGTATCCTTCCCAACAGCATGAATTTCTTATATTGTATACTTATCAAAAATACAGTGCATCTTTATTATATATCTACTATTTCATATCAGTTTGTGTTAAATTCCTCATCTATATATTATTATTAATTAATTATTTTCCCTATTTCATTACTGACAAATCTAGGTTGATAATAAAAATAATCCTATTCTATAATTCACCTTTAGTTCCACAAAGTAGACAAACAAGTTAGGGCAATTCAGACCTACCATAAATGTAAATAGATCCAAGAGAGTTCCATGGTACACTTCTCCCCATAACATTCACCTCAGAAAGTTCTTTTAATGCATTTCCATGATTCTTCCAAGTTACTCAACCCACTATTATCCAGAAAAGAGTAATGACATAAACATTATTTATTCTTTGTGACTTAAATTTTAAGAACTCTAATGTTTGTTTTTAGTTCCTATTTTTAATTTTTTTATTTGTTCAACAGAGTTGTACATAAAGGAATAAATTGTTGCCACAGAGTCATGAAAACATGCATAATTTCAGATCAAGCCAAGGCTGATGACAGTTCACAATCTCCCCCTTTGGGGTTCCCCCTGACATGTTACCCCTACTCTACTCCCATGCCAGCTGAGCCCCTCATGGAAGTTAAAGGTTCCACACTGGGCAGACAATACCCCCACTCCCTATCTCCAGCTGCCTGAACATCCCTCCCATTCCCACCACCCTCCATGCCCCCTCACTGTATCCCCCAGCATCGTAGGCAAGGTTCCCCCAGCTCGTGTAAAAATTCACCCATGTTCAGGTTTTTACTAGCTTAGCCTAATTTCAGTCTGTTTCCAATTGTATTCTAGCTCTCACATATGAGAGAAAACATTTGGCTCTTTAGCCTCTGAGTTTGGGATAATTCACTCAGCATGATTTTTTCCGTCTCCACCCATTTGGACGCAAATACCATGATATCGTTCTCTCTAATAGCAGAGTAGAATTCCACTGTATATATGTACCACAGTTTTTGAATTCTCTCATCCAGTGAGTGGTATTTGGATTGGTTCCATAGTTTAGCTATAGTAAATTGAGCTGCCATGAACATTAATGTAGCTGTATCTCTGTAGTATGCAGATTCTAGCTCTTTAGGGAAAATACCCAGGAGTAGGATTGCTAGGTCATAAGTGGTTCCAGCCATAGTTTTTTGAGGAGTCTCCACACTGCTTTCAAGAATGGCTGTTCAAGCTTGCAGTCCCACGAACAATGTGAAAGTGCTCCTCTCTTCCCACAACCCCTCCAGCATCTGTCATTGTTCATATTCTTCATTTTTGCCATTCTGACAAGAGTGAGGTAGAATCTCAGTGAAGTTTTGATTTGCATTTCTCTGATGGCCAGTAATGTAGAGCATTTTCTCATATATTTATGGATATTTTGGACTTCCTCATTGATAAATTTCTATGTAGCTCCCTAGCCCATTTATTGATTGGATTATTTGTGGGTTTGGTATTTGGTTACTTGAGTTCTTTGTGTATTCTGGATATTAGCCCTCTATCCAACATGTAGCAGGCAAAGATTTTCTCCCATTCTGTAGGTTCTCTCTTAACACTCTTGACTAATTCTTTAGCTGTGCAGAAGATTTTTGCTTTAGTGGCATCTGATTCATTTATTTTTGGCTTTAATTATTGCACTGAGGGAGTCTTGTTAATGAAGACAGTGCCAACACTTATGTTGTGGAGTGTTGATCCTATTTTTTCTTCAAGCAACTGTCTAGTTGCTGGTTTAATTTCCAGCTCCTTGAACCATTTTGATTTGATTCTTATGCAGGATGAGAAGTAATGGTCCAATTTCAGTTGTCTGCATATGGCAGTCCAGTTTCTTCAGCACCATTTGTTGAACAAGCTGTTCTTCTTCTGCACTATGCTTTTGCCCCCTTTATCAAATATCAGATGGTTAAAGATTTGAGGGTTTATCTCCGTATCCTCTATTCTGTTCCATTGGTCTTCATTTATGTTATAATACCAATACCATACTGTTTTTGTTACTACAGCCTATATTATAATTTTAAGTCAGGAATTGTAACACCTCCTGCTTCTTCTTTCTTGTTTAGTAATTTTTTGACCATTCTGGGCCTTCTGTTGTTTCATATGAATTTGAGAATTCCTTTTTCTATATTCACGAAGAGTGCCATTGGTAGTTTGTTTGGGATTCCATTGAATTTGTATAGGGCTTTTGGTAGAATGGCCATTTTGATTATATTGATTCTGCATAACCAAGAACATGGGATTTTTTTTCCCATCTACTCAGTCTTCTGCAATTTCTTTTTAATATTGATAGTTTTCATTGTAGAGGTCCTTTATAAACTTTGTTAGATTGATGCCCAAGTGTTTTATTCTTTTTTAGTAAATAGTGAATGGGATAGAATCCTTTATTTCTTCTTCAGTGGAATTGTTGCTGGTGTATAGGAAACCTAAAGATTTATGAGTGTTGTACTTATAACCAGTCACTTTGCCGAAATTGTTTGTTAGCTCTAAGAGTCTTCCGGTCGAGTTTAATGGGTCTTATAGGTATAGGGTGATGTTATCAGCAAATAGAGACATCTTGACTTCCTCTTTTCCTATTTTAATTTTTTTATTTCCTTCTCTTGTCTAATAGCTCTGGTTTGGGTTTCAAGGACTATATTGAATAAGAGTGGTGAAAGTGGGCCTCCTTGTCTTGTTCCTGAATTTAGTGGGAATGCTTTCTTCATTAAGTGTAATGTTGACTATGGCTCTTACAAAACTAAAGTATCTTCCTTTGATCCAAATAGTCTCCAGAGTTTTGAGCATAAATAGGTGCTGAATTTTGTCAGAGTCCTTTTCTGAGTCAATTGAGATAAAATTATGTGATTTTTATTTTTAATTCTGTTTAAGTGGTGAATTACATTTATTGATTTGTTTATGTTCCTGCATTGCTGGAATTAAACCTACTTGATCATGATGTATTATCTTTTTTATATATTTTTGGATCTGGATAGCTAGAATTTTATTAAGTATATTTGTGTCTGTGTTCATCGGGAAATTGAACTGTAGTTTCCTTTTCTTGGTGTGTCTTTGTTGGGTTTTGATATTAGGGTTATATTTGCTTCATAAAAAGTGTTTGGGGGGGGTTCCAACCCTTTCCATATCATGGAAAAGCTTGTAGAGAATTGGTGTTAATTCTTCTGTAAAGGTCTGGTAGAGTTCTGCCAAGAATGCATCAGGTCCTGGGCTTTACCTTTTTGGAAGGGCTTTGATTGCTGTTTTGATTTTGCTATCTGAGATTGGTTAGTTTAGAATTTCAATGGCCTCCTGTGTTAATT